>JADRCD010154833.1:0-40560 GCA_019843815.1 Montemys delectorum | reverse complement strand
GTGTGTGTGTGTGTGTGTGTGTGTGTGTGTAAATGTGTTTTGAAGATGTATTAAAAGATCTTAAAGTGTGTCCTTATAAGCTGAGGTACATGTTTACCTTCTTCACACCTATCAAAATGGTATCTTTGTGTCTATTAAGTATCTCCAGGCAGTGGTGGTGCACGCCTTTAATCCCAGCATTTGGGAGGCAGAAACAGGTGGATTTCTGAGTTCAAGGCCAGCCTGGTCTACAGAGTGAGTTCCAGGACAGCCAGGGCTATACAGAGAAACCCTGTCTCAAAAAACCAAAAAAAAAAAAAAAAGAAAGAAAGGAAATTATCTCATAAAGTCTTAAAATATTATCTGTTTATATAAAACAAGATCATTATGGTCATAAAATTCAAATTAGGTTATAAAATTTGGCATTGGAGCTAAGCATGATGGCACAGCCTTAGTCTTAGCACTTCAGAGGCAAAGGTAGGTAGATCTCTATGAGTTCAAGACCAGCTGGGGGCTACCTAATGAGACTCTGCCTCAAAAACTAACTAACTAACTTTCTTTCTTTCTTTTGTTCTTTGTTTGTTTTTTAAGACAGGGTTTCTTCATGTAGCCCTTGCTGGCTTGACCTGGAACTCACTATGTAGACCAGGCCGCCTTCAAACTTAGAGAGATCTACCTGCCTCTGCTTCCTGAGTGCTGGGATTAAAGGCCTGTGCCACCGCCACCCCGTGATTTTAATGATTTTTAAAGAGAAATTATTAAGTTTATCTCATTTGTGCTATAGTCATGGGTAACAAAAATAATAGTATATAAAATTACTTTTTGTCAGTTGGGATGCCTCTGGGACCAGGACATTGTAAATCCTTTTGAACTAATTGCTATTGGTTTCTTGAAAAAGTTATTATTTTTGTTTTTGTTTATTTGTTTGTTTTGTCTTTGTATTTTTGTTTTATTTTACAAGACAGTGTTTCTCTGTGTAGCTCTGGCTGTCCTAGAATTTACTCTTCTTTTTTCCAGAGCTGAAGACTGAACCAAGGGCCCTGCGCTTGCTAGGCAAGTGCTCTACGACTGAGCTAAATCCCCAACCCCTCTAGAATTTACTCTTTAGACCAATCTGGGGTTAAAGGCATATGCCATCATGCTTGGCCCTACATAGATGTTCTTAATATAAAAATGTTAACTATGAGGTTTTTAAATTAAGACTGTAATATTTCTTTCTTTCTTTTTCTTTCTTTCTTTTTTTTTTTTTTTTTTTTCTTTTTGAGGCAGGATTTCTCTGTGTAGCCCTGGCTGTCCTGGAACTCACTCTGTAGACCAGGCTGGCCCCAAACTCAGAAATCCACCTGCCTCTGCCTTCCAAGTGCTGGGATTAAAAGTGTGTGCCACCACCGCCCGGTGAGACTGTAATATTTCTAAAATGATGTTTTTCAAAGATCTCAGTTAAATTCCCTTCATATGGTAGGGATTATAGGAGCTACAATACAAATAAAAATCTAGGAAAACTTATTCTGTACATAACAGAAACAACTGTGCACGCCAGGCGGTGGTGGCGCACACCTTTAATCCCAGCACTTGGGAGGCAGAGGTAGGTGGATCTCTGTGAGTTCGAGGCCAGCCTGGTCTACAGAGTGAGTTCCAGGACAGCCATGGCTACACAGAGAAACCCTGTCTAGAAAAACCAAAAAAAAAACAAAAAAAAACAAAAAAAAACCCAGCTGTGCTAAGAAGTCACTAGCCTCTTCATTACTAAGTCACTGTCTTAGTTTGGGTTTCTATTGCTATGATCAAACACAGCAGCTGTTTACTGGCTTGGTCCTCATGGTTTGCTTAGCCTGCTTTAGTGTAGCACTCAAGACCATCTCCAGCCCAGAGCAGGGCTCCCTATAGCAAGCAGGCTCTCCCATACCAATCATCAATCAAGAAAATGTACCATAGGCTTGTCCCCATGTAGATCTAGTAGGGACATTTTGTCAATTGAGGTTCCCCCTTCTCAAAGGACTCTAGCTTGTATCAAGTTGACATAAAGCTAGCAGCACAGATACATTTTAACTTAGACTTATAACACTGAGTGATAAGAAACATTTCCTGTCTACTTTTAAACTCTTTTTAAAAACAAGGTTTTCAAGGTTATTTTCTCCAACTTAAAAAAAAAATCTGTATAATGACTATGTTTACATGCATTATTTACATATGATTACAGTTCATACTGTTTCCATGAAATCAAATTAGCTTAAGTAAATTGTATAAACTGACAACATGGCCACTCTATATAGTATGGTTAAAGGGAAGGATTTTATTGTAGGTATGAGAGAGAGGACAGCTGGAGGCATCTGGAAGAGTCCAAAGCAGAGAGACAAAGAAATAGACTGAACATCTGAACATGCCCAGGGCTATCTGCAAGACAGAAAAGATTAGCAAGGGAGAGAGAATAGAGAAAGCATAGGAAGAGAAGAAGGAACAGAAGAGGGAGGGAGAGAGGGAGACACAGAGAGAGACTAAGAGAGAGAGACAGAGAGGGAGATGGGGAGCGGGGAGAGAGGGAGAGGGAGAGGGAGGCGAAAGAGAACAGCAGGATTAGAAGAGGAATGAGGAATGAGTATCTGAGCCTTTGAATTTGAGGGAGGGAGTTGAGGGTAGAGGAGGAGGTGAGAAGAACAGGATGCTAGCTAACTTGGATTCGAAATGTGTAACAGGAACTTGGAATTCTGAGGGTGCCAGGAGACCATCACGTGCTTTGATATGCCCATAGGTACCACAGTGTCTCTTCTGCCAGAGGTAGGGGACATAGCTTTTGGTAGATGAAAACTGGTTACACAAGTTTCAGAGGAATGCTGGCTTTTATCTAACCACCAGAAATCCTCCTACCATCCAGGTTGATCTCATTTTTAGATTTTTGGACTGCCTTTTTGGGTTTGGGGGATTGGAGTTTCCTTTGTCCAAATGTCTCTTTTTCAGTCTGGCAGAGCTTACTTACTGCTTTTTTATATTTTTGTTCTTCCTGACACATGACTTCGTGATCTTTGGCTTACCTGTTTGCTACTCTGTGGTCCAACCCTTCCCTGCTGGAAAGAATGGTCTAGTTTAAAGGAGAAAGCCAAGAACAAACCCCTGCTTCTGGGATCAGCATCATCCACCCAAGGGATGCTGCCTATGTTTAGCCTTTTTAAAAAGTTATGTTTTTAATTAGCTTATAAAGAAGTGGATTTCCATGTAGGCTCTTTGTGTAGCTTTATTTTGGCTTACTCTAGCCCTGCAACGCATCTTTGTCCCCACCCACACCTATGTTTAAACCTTGTCATGCTGGGTTCTTCCTCCACTTTTATATACATGTTTTCCCACATCTTTCTCTCATTTAAGGTCCCTGACGCCTCCACTCCACCCCCACACCCTGTGGCACCTTTCTTGCTTACAGGTCTCTACAGATATTTGAATTTAAAAATAAGCAGATGAATACATCTCTAAAAATTGAAAGCTATGATCCTTATTAGAGAGAACATACCACATTAGATAATCTGGGTCCATGTTACTTCACTCAATAGACACTTTTCCAGATCCATCCATTTTACTACAAGTTTAAAAAACTTCATCTTCATTTATGACTGAATAAAATTACATTGTGTATATGTGTCATATTTTCCCAATCCATTCATTTATTAATGAGCATCCAGGTTGATTTCATTTCCTAGCTATTGAGAACAGAGCATTAATGAGCAAGGATGTGTGTGTATCCCTGTGGTAGCCTGGAGAGTCCTTTGGGAATATACCCAGGGATGGTATCCCTGACTCATCTGCTGGTTCTACTTCTAATTTTTGAGTGCCCTGCATATTGATCCCCAAAATTAGTTGCTGTGTCAATTTAAGTTCCCCCTAAATGTATATAAGGATTCCCTTCTTCCACATTCACACCGGAAGTTAAAGTCATTTATATTCCTGTTGATGGACTGGGTGAAGCTGTGGGGGTGTTCAAATCCAAACCAAAGACCAAGATCAAAGACTTAGACTCAATTCAAATGTAGATTAAATGCATTTATTCTTGCTCTTTAGCAGAAGGACAGCAGCCTTAGAGTATGCCCTGCGGAAAGGCACTAAAGGACAACTTATAATGGTGAATAAAGGTGACCTTTAAAGAGGTACATTACAATTACACGTGGAATCCACACCTAGGCAAGAAAATTTGTTTTACTCCTCTCAGTTGTTTCTCTTTCCCATTATATAGGAATAAAAAAGACCACTTCATTCGAATCCCACCGTAGGTTTTTAAAAGCGGAGGTGATTTGGTTAAATACCTCTCACAGCAGGAACACTATTGCCTGCTCTTATCTCACCTCAGGCCTCGGGAATCTCACAGACATTCCCTGGCAAAAGTCAAGAGCCCTTAAGGGATGCCTGGTTCCACGTGAGGTTCCTGTAGCCATCAGGAGAGTTATGTGTAAATTATTACACAGGTCTGAGCACTCTAGGTGAAGTGTCACGTCCCCGCAAAGTACAACTTTGAAGGAGTTTTTTCATTTGCTCTTTTTAAATATTTTTCTCATTTGTGTGTGTGTAGCTTAGTATATGTACATCCCTCACAGAGGCCACACACAGGTATTGATTGGATCGCCTGAAGCTGGACTTTAACAGGCAGGTTTGACTCCGCTGACATGGTTACTGGGAACAGAACCCAGGTTATCTGGAAGAATCACAAGTGGTCTTCTATGGGCCACCTCTCCGGCCCCCTCCCTTTTGGGTTTTTGTTTGTTTTTTTCCAAGGCAGGGGTTCTCTGTGTAGCTCTGGCTGTCCTGGTACTAGCTCTGAAGACCAAGCTGGCCTTGAACTCACAGAGATTCTTTGGCCCCTGCCTCCTGAGTGCTGGGATCAAAGGCATGTGCAGTCACCACCTTGCTCTAGACCCACACCCCCTCTTTTTTTAAAATGTAAAATACATTTTAATTACACACACTCACACAGCACTCGTACAAAGGTCAAAGGACAACTTGTGGGTCTTCTCCTTCCGGGAAATTGAACACTCTTACCAGATGTGTCAACTTGACTCAAGCTAGAGTCACCTGGGAAGAAGGAAATACATTTAGAAATTGCCTCCATCAGATTAACCTGTGGGCAGGTCTGTGGAGGGGGAATTTTCTTAATTTCTAATAAACATAGGAGACCCAGCCCAATCAACGTTAAGTGGCGTCATCCTTACTCAGGTCAACCTGGGCTGCATTAAAAAAAAGTAGCAAACCCACAATAAACACACTTCCACGGTTTTGTAAGACCCAGATTACTTCAAGACGCCCCGAGTGAGACACCAAGATGCAATACAATAGCAAGAGGTTTATTTTCTGGCACATCAGGATCAACCCTCAATAAGTCCCTTGAGGTGAGTGATGAGAAGGCGGACCCCCGAATGGCTATCACAAGCAGTTTTGTGTTTGTTTGTTTTGGTTTGGTTTTGCTTAATGCCTGTGATAAATGGCTTGGAATTGTGATTGGGGTTGTATTGATTTTTAAGTTATTTTTGGTAGGAAGATTATTTTCACAATATTTATTTTCCCAGTCCATGAGCATGAGAGGTGTTTCCATGTAGCACCTTCTTTGACTTCTTCAAGTTTTTGTTGTAGAGGTCTTTTGTTTCCTTGGTTAGATTTATTCCCAGGAAATTGATTAGTTTTGGAATGGCTATGCCAGTGTGATTATTTACTGACTTCTTTTCCAGGTAGGTTGTCATTGGTATAGGGGAAGAGCACTGATTCTTGTGTGTTATTTTTGTATCCTGCCATCTGACTGAAAGTGTGAAAGTGTTTATCAGCTCTCTCTCGCTCTCTCTCTCTCTCTCTCTCTCTCTCTCTCTCGACACACACACACACACACACACACACACACGACTTTAAGGTTTCTTATTATCAAATAATATCCTCTTCAACAGAGATGCTTTGACTCCTTTTCCTATGAATATCCCTTTTATTCATTCATATTGTCTTCTTGCTCTGGCTAAGACTTCAAGCAATGTATTTATTGGAGGGGAGAGAGTGGACACCTTTGTCCTGTTCTGGATCTAGTAGGAATGCTTTGAGTTTTCATCCATGTAGCATTATGTTGACCATAGGTTTGTCATATCAAACCTTTATTTTGTTCAGATATGATACCTTCATCTCTAGTCTCTCCATGACTTTTACCATAAAGGGATGTTTGGTTTTGTCAAAGGCCTTTTCTGCACTTACTGAAGTAATCATATGATTTCTGCCTTTGACTCCATTTATGTGATTTATTACATTTATTGATTTAGTTTGTTGAGCTATCCTGTATCTCAGTAATGAAGACAACTTGGTCATTTAGATATTTTCTTGAATTCAGTTTTCAAATATATGGAGAATTTTTACATGTATGTTCTTGAGGGAGATCAGCCTATAATTTTCGTGTGGTGTGTGTGTGTGTGAGATCTGGTTTTGTTATCAGGACAATATTCATACTGTAAAAACAGTTTGGAGTCACTTTGCCTTTCTTTTTTTTTTTTTTTTTTTTTTTTTTTTTAGATTTATTTATTTATTTTATGTATATGAGTACCCTGTAGCTGTCTTCAGACACACCAGAAGAGGATACCAGATCCCATTACAGATGGTTATGAGCCACCATGTGGTTGCTGGGAACTGAACTCAGGACCTCTGGAAGAGTAGTCAAGTGCTCTTAACCACTGAGCCATCCCCCCAGCCCTACCTTTCTGTTTTATAGAATAATTTAATAACATCTTTTGTAGCTAGATATAATTCTGCAAGGGATCTATCTGGTCTAAGGCTTCTTTATCTGGGAGATTATTATTATTAATTATTACTGCTTCAACCTCAGTGCTATGTCTTATGTATTATTTATTTCATCTTGGCTTAATTTTGAAAGGTCATATGCATCTAGAAATTCACCCATTTTTTTTAGGTTTTCCAGTTTAACAGAATATAGGCTTTTAAATTATACCGATATGGTTGCCTGGAATTTTTAAAAAGATTTATTTATTTAATTTATTTATTATATATAAGTACACTGTAGCTGTCTTCAGACACACCAGAAGAGGGCATCAGATCTCATTACGGGTGGTTGTGAGCCACCATGTGGTTGCTGGGATTTGAGCTCAGGACCTTCAGAAGAGCAGTCAGTGCTCTTAACCATTGAGCCATCTCTCCAGCCCTTACCTCTAATTTTATTAGAGTTTTCCCTCTCTCTTTTGGTTACTTTGGCTAAGGGTTTGTCAATCTTGTTTATTTGTTCAAAACTCCAACCTTTTGGGCTGGAGAGAAGGCTTAGCAGTTGAGAGTGTTTGCGGCTCTTGCAGAGGGCTAGTGTTTGGTTCCCAGCACAGAGTGGCTCACAACTACCTGTAAATCCAACCCTGGGAGATCTAATCCCCTTCTCTCCTCCCGGGGCACCAGAACTCACAGGCACATACCAATACATAGAAGCACACACAAATACACATCATTAAATGTTTTTTGAAAAATATCCAAGCTGTGTATTATTTCACCAGTCTCTTCCTTGATCTTAATTGTTTCTCCCTGTTTAGTGTTTTGGGGTTAATTTGTACTTATTTTTCCAGTGCCTTGAGATGTATCATTGAGTGTTTGCGTTTTCCCTGATCTGTTTGTTTTTGTTTGTTTGTTTGTTTGCTGTAGGTACTTAGAGCTCTAAAGTTTTTTCTTAGGTCTGGCTTCTTTTTAAGAATGTATGTTTAGCTTTAATCCCAGCACTTGGGAGGCAGAGGCAGGCGGATTTCTGAGTTCCGGGCCAGCATGGTCTACCGAGTGAGTTCCAGGACAGCCAGGGCTATACAGAGAAACCTTGTCTCGAAAAACAAAACAAAAAAAATCAAACAAACAAAAATGTATATTTAGTGTTAGCAGAAATGTTCTGCAGATTTCTGTTAGGTACATTTGGCTTATGATATCATTTAACTTCAATGTCTCTTTGTTTAATTTTACTCAAATGATCTGTCCCTTGGTGAGAGAGATGTTGAGGTCACCCATTGTTACTGTATTGGTTTTAATGTATTACATAATATACAGTCTGTGACTCTGCCTCAGGCTACATTGCTTTGGGAAATTGGTGCAAGTGAGTTTGGTTTGTATGTTTACAACTGTAATAACCTCTTGATGGATTGACTGCTGCTTAATGAGTATGAAGTGACCATCTTTATCTCTTCTGATAAAGTTTTGGTTGGGAAACTTTTGTTAGAATTTAGAATAACTGTCCTTGTTTCTTTCCTAGTTTCTTTTTTCTTTGGAATGCCACTTCTCATTCCTTTTTTTTTTTAAGATTTATTTATTATTATATATAAGTATATTGTAGCTGTCTTCAGACACTCCAGAAGAGGGAATCAGATCTCATTTTTGGATGGTTGTGAGCCACCATGTGGGTGCTGGGAATTGAACTCAGGACCTTTGGAAGAGCAGTCAGTGCTCTTACCCGCTGAGCCATCTCACCAGCCCGCCACTTCCCATTCTTTTATCTTAAGATGGTATTTATCTTTGATGGTGAGGTAAGGTATGCCTTTTTGAAGCAGGACAAAAAAAAAAAAAAAAAGGTCCCTGTTTTCTAAACCTATCTGCTAGTCTGCATCTTTTTACCGGAGAACTTAATACTATCAATATTGAGTTACCATTGATGGAGGTGTGTTAAATCTTGGTCATTTGGTTGCTTTGTGGTCGTTAGCCTCTGTATGTTGTGGGTCCCTGGGAGCCCTACCCTTGGCCAGGCTGAGCTAGCTATTCCTACTCCTACTATGTGTTGTAGTCCCTGCAGACCTAGGTTCCTTCCCTACTCTGGGTGTGCTCCAGCTTGCTTCCACTATCTTGGATATATTTTGTGGGTTCCCATGTGCTTTGGGCACTCTACTCTGGGTCAAGTGTGGCCCACTTCCCACTTGGGCTTCTCCGTTGCATTTTGTGAGCCCTTGCACATATGGGAGCCCTACACTGGTATCAGTGATCCTAACCCAAGCTTCTGAAGCCTCCACCTGGCTTTGTCGATTCCTGTGCATCTGGGCACACCACCCTTCTCAGGTACTACGCTTATCTTGTATAATTTCAATTGTCCTAATATTTTACGTCTCCATTTGCAATTCAAATGCCTCCAATTTCCTTTTCTTGCTTAATTTCTCTGACTAGAACTTAGAGTATTAAGCTGGATATTATTGTCTTGTTCCTGAGCTTAAGGGAAAAGATTTTTGTCTTAAGACATCGAATGTGATATTATCTGTGGGTTTTTCAAATATAGTCTTTATCACACTAAAGAATGTCCCTCTATCCCTGGCTTATTGGTTTTTTTCCCTTCTTTTTAGTTACTTTATTTTACTTTATGTATATGTGTATGCTATCTTCAGACACACCAGAATAGGGCATCAGATCCCATTACAGATAGTTGTGAGCCTCCATCTGGTTGCTGGGAATTGAACTCAGGACCTCTGGAAGAGCAGTCAGTGCTCTTAACCACTGAGCCATCACTCCAGTCTCTTTTCTCCTTTTTAATCTTGTGAAATATGCAGAAACTAAAAACTTACATTTTAGCCATTTCATCTGTAAGTATATGAGCTAGTTCTTTAATTACATTATGTTGTACAGTCTTTATTTACTGCTATCTATCTTTGTCATTGAAACTCCATATGTTCTCAGCCTGTGGATAGAGACCCCTTTGGGGATCACATGTCAGATATCCTCTATATCAGATATTAACTTTATGGTTCGTAACAATGCAAAAATTACAATTATGAGGTATCAATAAAATATTGTTGCCGGGCGGTGGTGGAGCATGCCTTTAATCCTGGCACTTGGGACGTAGAGACAGGCAGATTTCTGAGTTCGAGGCCAGCCTGGTCTATGGAGTGAGTTCTAGGATAGCCAGAGCCACACAGAGAAACCCTATCTCAGAAAAACCAAAAAAAAAAAAAAAAATTGTTACGGTTAGAGTCACCTCCATTTGAGGAACTGTATTAAAGGGTTGCAGCTCAAGGAAGGTTGAGGACCACTGATCTAGGGTCTGCTAACCCTGCCTCTGCTTTCTATTTCCATGAAAAGAAAAAAAAAATGTTTAGAGCTGAGATTGAAGCCAGGATCTTGTACGTGCTAAGCAAGCAAAAAACCCCTGAGTACACTCCCAGGTTCCATTAATTTGGTTACATTAGGTACATCTTTTTTTTTTAAAGGTTTATTTATTTATTATATGTAAGTACATTGTAGCTGTCTTCAGATGCACCGGAAGAGAAGAGGGCATCAAATCTCATTACAGATGGTTGTGAGCCACCACGCGTGGTTGCTGGGATTTGAACTCAGGACCTTCAGAAGAGCAGTCAGTGCTCTTAACCACTGAGCCATCTCTCCAGCCCCCATTAGGTACATCTTATGAGTAAAATAATTCACTTAGAAAAATGTCTTTAAGATCCATACACGTTGTATCATATGTTGGAATTTCCTTCTTTTGAATGATTCTGATTCCCTTTACCCTGCAATTCCACCTGGGACCAAAGCCCACGTTCATTAACTCTGTGTTCATCTCCTACTTTAAAGTATATTTCGTCTCTCTCTAAAAGTCACCAAAGTCTTAACAGTCTCCGAAGTCCAAGGCCTGTGTGGTGGCAGGTGACTAGCCCCAGTGCTGGCGAGCTGGAAGCAGGATGATCATGGCCTTGCACTCCAGCTATACCCTGACTTTGGTGCCCACCCAGGCTACATAAAATCCTGGGTCTAAAACAGCCACATGCCCAAAGTCCAAATTTCTGCTTATATTCAAGGCACACTCTTAACTGTGAGTCTCGGTAAAATAAAAAGTAACCAGAATAAGTTACATAGTTCTAATACACAATGGTACAGAGTAAATATTCTCATGAATGAAGCACAGCAAAGAAAGATCTGATCAAACTAAGACTAAAACCTGCAGATCAAGGTGGGCAGTGGTGGCGCACGCCTTTAATCCCAGCCGTTGGGAGTCAAAGGCAGGCAGATTTTTGAGTTCGAGGCCAGCCTGGTCTACAAGACAGCCAGAGCTACACAGAGAAACCCTGTCTGGAAAAACAAAAACAAAAACAAACAAATAAAACCAACAAAACCTTCAGATCATACACTATGCCCTGCAGCTTCATCTGTGGCCTCTCGGTTTTGGGATGGACTCATCTGAGATCCTTGGACAGGCCCAGTCTTCCAGCTATCCGTACTACAACACATGTGATGCTGCTTCTAGTCCAGTTCTCCAAGCCTAGAGCTTTTCTTCGCGGATGTACCATGCTTGTGTCATCTCTAATTCTATCTTGGGGTCTCTGTTGAAACTAAGGATTCACCTTGCCAGCTTCTGCAAACAGTTTTTGGCTGCCTCCTTACAGGAAATCTGACCCTGCCTTGCATTGCCTGGTCTCTGCGGCTTGTAGCACAAGGCTTCGTGGCCCCTCAGACCAGTGCCACAAGACCAAAGCCACAAGATGATGCTGTCAGCTCCAGATGTCATCTTGTCATCTGCTCCCTTTGATCCAAAGTGGCAGTAGTTTTTGTGTCCCTTCAAGGCTGATCCTGGAGACTTCCTTAGGGGGCCATTTTTGATCGGGGAACCCTTGTGTTAAGGATTCTATTCACACACACACACTTCTTTTAACTGACTTTATATTTTCACAAGTTTACAGGTAGTGTCTTCCTCCTAGGATACCTTTCCTGTAGTAGAGTATGAGGATTCTCTTTAACAATTGCAGATGCTTTGTGCGTTACCCCTCCCTTTTCTGCAACTTCATACCCAGCTCACGCTCCTTTCTTCATCAAACTACATTTTAAAAATATCTTCTGCTCTCTTACTGTAGATCTGAACAAGAGCAGTAAAAGCTGGGATTGCAGGAGTTCGCAACATTTTGTTTCATTTTTTCAAATAATTTGCTTTTAATTTTAATCTACTCAGTATCAGTGATACACAAACTAGGGCAGCCTCTCAACCCCCCCCCCCCCAAACAAAGCCTTGTAGATTGTTCCTTGAAGCCAGATATTTCTTATTCGGTGTGTTTAATAGTGTATGTAGGCAAATATTTATTGAATAATGAAGTTTGAATCCCTGACGCTGGATGCCTAGGGGTTTCGTCGAATGTCTATCATAATTTCTCTCGGATTAGCATTGCTGACATTTGCAGAGAGGTCTTCCGTTGCCAGTATCCATTTTCAGGCTCTGGTGGTAAGAGCCGACAAGGGGGCGTGCCCAGCACCACGGCTCGGCCCACCTGTGCGTTGGTTGGTGGAGTCTGGTTGGAGCCACGCCCCCGAGCGGTCCTCGGTCTTGGAGGGCGTGGCGATGGGACTCCCCCGCTGGGCCCTGGCGGGTCCCCCCTCCCTCCTCCAACCCGCACGCAGCCCCGCGCACGCGCACGCGCGCCTCCACGGCCGGGTCGCGGCTGGAGTGAGGACGCCGCGCAGTGTGGAGCAGCGGAGCCACGGCGCTGCTTCCACAGCTGCTCAGGAGGGGAGCATGTCTGCAACTCGAGCCAAGAAAGTGAAGATGGCCACCAAATCGTGCCCCGAGTGCGACCAACAGGTGGGCTGGGCCGGCGCGAGCGGGCGGGGCGGGCAGGCGGGTGGCCGTTGCTCAGCGGCGGTTGGCCGTGCGCGGCGGCCCGCGGGCGGCGGGGGGCCTGGGAGCGGGGACCCGGCGCTGCCCCTCTGGTCCCCGCTGGCCCGCGGACCCCTGCCGCCCGGGATGGCTTTGTTCGCGGCTGGGGGGAGTGCGGTGCTGCCTCGCAGCTGTCGCTCCCCGCCACCTGGGTGGCAGCAGAAAGAAGACAAAAGGACAGTAATGGTGCTAACTTTTTGCAAATGTGTGGACTTCCGGAACGCTGCAAAAAAACAGCCAGTTTTGATGTGTGATTTCTAGTCCTTCCATGACGTTGTTAACGGAACACGGTTCGAATTAAGTCGGCGTTGAGGCTCTTCCTCTCTGCGTGTCCCCCGTCCCACTCGTGCTATTTACTGTTGTAAATTTGACATGTCTGCTTACAGATTTTTGTTTTAAATATACGGATTCGTGAATTTGAAATCATTCATATTTAGACTGAATTCATGAACTAATAGTCGTAATTTTAAAAAATTTTTCTTTTCCTACATTTAAGGACACCTAATTATAGTGTGATGAACAAAAACTCGCTCAATTAAAACCATCCTTAGGCCCTCCATGCCGGCATACAGATCTGGGTATACTTCTTTTTCCTGAATCTTCCTAAAATGACTACTTCCTTTCTCTTCCCCTCCCCCTCCCTTCTCTCTGGAGTAATTTGAAATGGGTGGAGACGGAAAATAATCCAATTTAAATATATTATTTAGGGCGCATCCTTGGTTTATTAAAATCTTTTAACAAAAAAGTTGTATGTTTTATTCAGTATGATTTACAGGCAATATTAAAAAATGCTGATCATGGAAAGTTATGCAAGTTTAGTCGATAGAGCATACCAGTCTGCAATGTAAAAACAGTCATGTTTTCCAAAGTGTAGAGTTACATTCATTCTTTCCACCCAACTAAATTTTAGCAAACTTGGACTTTGTGATCCGTCTGTTGGCAGATTACTTCGATGAATAAATAATTTTCAGTTAAGGCTTATATAGTATGAATTATACATTCTGTTTCTGTAGGGCACAAGCCCCTTGTTTTACTTGGCATAAAATAATCTTTTGGGGAAAATAATCTGTTTTTAATATCCTGGTTATTGGCTAGTGAGATGGCTTTAGCCGGTAAAGGTGCTTCCTGCTCAAGCCTGATGAGTACCTGAGTTAGATCCCCAGAGCCCACCCATCTGTGTAAAGGTGGAAGGAGAGAACTGCACAAAGTTAACCACATCCGTGCTGTGATGCTCACACCTACACACACAATCATAAACACGAATGGCTAAAAAAACACCCCCGAAAATTGAAAAAGGCAAATCAACCAAATAACTCTGATTAATGGAAGAACAGAAACCTTGGCTTGTAGAAGTTCTCGAGACTGTTCAACAAATCGGGGTTTTATTTGGAGAGATGTCATTCACCTTGGTATACAATACACATGGATTTTTTTCCCCATTTTATTTTGGTATGTATTTGTGCTTGTCCATGGGAGTCAGAGGACAGCCTGGGGCAGTCTGCTCCCTGCTTCCATCAAGTAAGGTCCTCAGGGTTGAAATTGAGATTGGTCAGCAGATGTTCTTTCCTGCTGAGCCGTTCCCAGGCTCCACATGCATTCCTTCCTGTAAAATCAGCTCTGGCTTGGTTTTAGATGCAATAATAAAATACCACAGACTGGATATGAATAATCAGCACTGATCTGCTTTGTCATAGTTCTGAAGGAAGTTGAGGGCCACGTTTTTTGTTCTAGTGAGAATTCTCTTGGCTTATAGGTGCCAAGCTGTCTTGGCATTCTCCTGTGGCAGTGACTGCTCTAGCCTCATTAAGGCCGCTAATCCCATTAGGAGCATCCCACTTCACTCAAACTCAGTTATCCTTGGAAGAGCCTTACTTGGAAATACCATCACAGTGGGGTTTAGGGATTCATTATGCAAATTTTGGACAGTGAACACATTTAATCTTTTAGAAACTAGTAAATTGGTTTTGGTTTATTTTGTCTTTTATTCTTAATACTGAAGAGAATATACATGATGACATTAATTTTTGGTAATTCCCCAATGGTAGGGTTCAAAACCAAGGCTTTGAGCCCTTTATTGATATATATATACATATGTGTGTGTGATATATATATATATACACATATATATATATTAACACTAGTAATAGTAAGCTGGGTGGTGGTGGCGCACGCCTTTAATCCCAGCACTTGGGAGGCAGAGGCAGGCGGATCTGAGTTTGAGAGCAGCCTGGTCTACAGAGTGAGTTCCAGGACAGCCAGGGCTACAAAGAGAAACTCTGTCTCAGGGGAAAAAAAACAAACAAACCCCAAAACATTAGTATATATTGTAAGTATGTATAAGTAGTGATTGAGTTGAAGGAAGTAATAGGTTAGCTTTAGCTTTCTAATTACTTAAAAAGTAGACACTTTTAGTTTTAAACTAGAAAAAAAGTTATAATTGCCAGTAACTTTTTAAACAGAGCACTAGAACATTGCCAAGATTCTAAGTTATTTCATGAATAGTTTATAGCTTAGAAACGTCAGTGTCCAAGCTTTAAAGTGAGCTTTCTCCAAGTGACCTGATAGGCACAGCACCTGAGTTTAAAAACCGGGCAGAGGAAGCGGCAGCCAGGTTTTCAGCAGCTTTCAGCATCTCTTATGAGGGCCTTAAAAACACACACAGTTTTATAACTTCTAAACATTTGTGCTTTTCATTTTCATGGAGGTCTCGTTCACTGGCTGGAGAATTACTAAACTATTTGAGTATGTCACTGTTGAAGATATTTTCTCAGTTTTCTGATATTTTTCACGTGTATTTTTGGTTTTCCTTTCATTTTAAAAAGTAATACACTGTTTTTCCATGCATGTCACATCTAGCAAGCACGTGTGCTCTCTGTCTGATCTGTTTGTCATTAGAGAGTATTAGACTCTCCCCTTATTTTGGGCAGATATACGTTCTAAGACCTGTAGTAGATGTCTGAAATCTCAGACAATGATAAAGCTGTCTGTTATGCATATGTATGAAATTTATAAATTAGGCATAAGCAGTTATAACAGTATGTTCCAGTAAAAGTTGTGTGATGTCTTGAAAATGAGCAGTTTCTGAAGAGAGTCTGTGCACAAAGGCTGATTGATTAAACCGTGAGCGATGTGGGGAGGATGGAATGTTAGAGGCCCAGTTACCACTTGAGCTATCTTTAGTTCACAGACAGCCATTCCCTGCCTCTCTCTGTGCCAGACCTAAATCTGAAAAGATAAAACACTTTTGAGATGAATTAACTTAGAACCCTAGTTTTCCACCAATCAAAAGGCTAAAAGATTTATCAGACAGTATCTGAGGCCTATAGCGCAGGTTTCTGCTCTTTGCTGTAGCAGCCTGCTTAATGTTCCCACCATTGTACTTGGAAAGAACTTTGATCTATGACTCTTTGTTCTGTTATATAAAAACTTCATGGAACTGCTTTCATGTTGGAATATAGCATTTGGGGTAACCTTACTCTGTTCCTAGGCCTTGGTTACTCATATTTAGCTCCAGAATTAGTTCTCTTACTCCTTTTGACGTAAGTGCTGTGTTTTTGCATTGACAACCTTAATCTCTTTCTAAATATACTTTGCCATTTTTATCCTTCTTACTGACCTTGGGTAACTAAAACCTCAGAAAGCAAAAATAATGAGATTTCTATAAATGAGTGTTCTTTACTGGTTTTGCCCAATCCTTTTTTGTTTGTTTGTTTGTTTTGTTTTTGTTCTTTTTTGTTTTTTGGGTAACATTTAAAAAACTTTTTTATTTTATTTAGGATTTTTTTGGTCCTGGATGATTTCAAGTCCAAATTCTTGTTTGCAGATTCTAGCAGTGTTATCATTTGTATATCTAGTGGGATTTTCTCCTCTCCCACAAGTAGTTATTGAATGTGTATTTTGTGCTAGATATGGTCTAGAAGTCAGATATTGTCTAGTAGTCACCAATAATATGACATTGAGCAAATGTGTAGCTGACCTCCTTTTTTCTTTTTCCCTTTAAAATATACAACCTAAATAATATTTTTCAAAGAATGAATTGATAAATAATAAGTCATAGTAAACAATACTTTGCATTTTTTCCATTAAAAACTTAAAAGTTTAGCAATAGAATTTAAATTATTATTATCTTAATGTTCAATGAAATTTAATGGGTGTCTAGTGAAGTTTTACAAACCCCCTAGAGCTGTAATTCAATGAGACTAACATTACTCAGGTTGTTCAACCTGCCTGAAGTTTCTTTTTATAAGATCTGGTTGCAGTGTTTTTGTTTTAAATTTCTGGGGCAGAAGTTGAGAGGAACATTCCATTTTAAAATAGGACTTTTAGAGTGAATTAGCTTAGACATAGGAAAGTATCTTGAGTGGAGCTCATTAAAGAAAATCATCTTATGGTTGAATTAGTAGGTGTGCACCTGAGTCTCAACCAATTTTACCTGCTTACTATGGAAATAGGTTTGTATGACATTACTTTATTCTTATTTTTCATTTGGTAGTGTTAAATGTGTATATACCAGGCAAGTACTTTACCGCTGAGTTATTACACTCCTAACCTTTTAATCTTTTAGAGTGTCTGACCTTGAACTGATTGTGTGGCCCCGATAGGCCTCCTTGAAGTTGTGGTCTCCCTGCTCAGTCTGATGTGCTAGGAGTGTAGGCCATATCATCAGGTCCTGCCCTTCTCCTCTCCCTTTTTAACTAATTAGCTAATTAGTTAATTGTGTGTGTGTGTGTGTGTGTGTGTGTGTGTACAGCTGCTCCCATATATATAGAGAGAACACGACTCTTGAGAGTTGGCTCTCTCCTGCCTCTTACCTGGTATTGAACTTAGATCATCAAACCTGCAAGTCATCTTGCATGCCTGATTGTTGTCTTTTAAGTGTAAATTAAAGATCTTGTGTTGTGTTTGCAATCCCAGTGCATGGGAGGTAGAGGCAGAAGAATCAGGAATTCAAGGGTAGTTTTTGTTGTTGTTGTTGTTTTTGTTCTTTTTATTTTATTTATTTTCTGTGTATGAGTACACTGCAGCTGTACAGATGGCTGTGAGCTATCATGAGTGTGGCTGCTGGGAATTGAACTCAGGATGTTCTGTCGGCCCGCTCCTCCGGCGTAATTCACTGTAGCTGTCTTCAGACACACCAGAAGAGGGTGTCCGATCTCATTACGGGTGGTTGTGAGCCACCATGTGGTTGCTGGGATCTGAACTCAGGACCTTTCGAAGAGCAATCAGTGCTCTTACCCGCTGAACCATCTTGCCAGCCCTGTTTTTTTGTTTTTTGAGACAGGGTTTCTCTGTATAGCCCTGGCTGTCCTGGACCTCACTCTGTAGACCAGGCTGGCCTCGAACTCAGAAATCTGCCTGCCTCTGCCTCCCAAGTGCTGGGATAAAAGGCATGCGCTACCACTGCCCAGCTAGCAAGGCCAGTTTGGGCCACAGGAGACCCTGACTCCAGGGCAGCTGAGTGAAGGGGTCTGAATGCAAGCTTGACAACTTAAGTTTGAAATGGAGTAAAAAACAGGGGAAAGAATGGACTCCCCCGTGCCCCACTTACATCCTATAAATCATCATCATCATCATCATCATCATCATCATCATCATCATCATCAACTTTAAAAATGAAAAGTCTGGTGTGTTCAGTGCTTTAATGCAAAATTAGATCTGTTTTTTCCTCCTATCTGTTATTACCCTCAGTTGTATGACTTCTACTCACATGATCAGTAGTTGGTTGGGGCTATTCCTTGTTTCTTCCCTTTTCTTTTGGTTTTTCGAGACAGGATTTCTCTGTGTAGCCCTGGCTGTCCTGGAACTCACTCTGTAGACCAGGCTGGCCTCCAACTCAGAAATCCACCTGCCTCTGCCTCCCAAGTGCTGGGATTATTGTTTGTTCCTTTTGTGACTTGTAGCTGATTTACCTTTTCAGCTCCCATTCTCATTCCAGTGGGGCCTCACAATCTTCTCTTTATCTTAACCACCCTCTTTTTCTCAATTTGCTATAAACTGCTGTCAGTGTAACAGTTTAGGAAATGTTGCCTTTTGTCAATCTCCCCTGGCCTGATCTTTTAAAGTTTTCTGTTGGGCACTCCTATCTACACACATTTACATTGCATTTAGTATATATGGCACCACAGATATTTAAGTGTTGTAAGCCCTAGGAAAATGTGAGTATTTGTGAAATGATAACTATCTCAGGCAGAGGTCTCAGTTTACCCTGTGCTCTTCAGCTAGTTCATTCACCAGGAGACTCCGTAAGTACTGAGGAATTCAATAATGGAAGAAGAGTGATCTAGATTTTCTTTTTTCCCTGCAGATTCCTGTCGCGTGTAAATCATGTCCCTGTGGTTACATATTTATTAGCAGAAAACTACTAAATGCAAAACATTCAGAGAAATCACCACCGTCTACAGGTAATTGTGAAAATTAAATACAACAGCTTAGCTCTTGAAAATCAACTTGTGATATTGGTTCATTTCACATAAATGTTAACTCCCTTATAATATTGGTAGTAGGTAATACAATTTTAATTTTATTTTTATTTACTTAAAATTGTACTTAAAAACATTAAATAGTTCAATAAGAATGATAATTGATGTTTAGTGAAAGATAGCTTCTAGTCTATCATTTGATTTGCTCTGACATATGGGCAACAGTCTGTCAGTACCATCTCCCTGCTGTCCCTGTCCCCATCACTGCTCCTCCTTACTGTCCTGTTAGTGGAGTCACAGTGTGGGAGAGTCTTTGTCTGGCCTCTGTTATCAAACAAAGCAGTTAACATTTACATTCTCTCTCTTGCCTTGTGTCCCTATGTGGCTAATGTGGATATGCCTCCAGTTACCATTTCACCATCTGGTGGGCCATTGTCTATTGCGTTTCCTCTCATAATGCTGGTGAAATCTGTAATAACTTTGAAGATTTTGTTTGTTTGTCTTTGAAGATTATAATTACATCATTGTCTCCCTTCCCTTTCCTCCCTGACTCCCTCCCTGTATAGTCCCTTCTCTTTCTCAAATGGCTGAACTCTTTTTTTAAATTGTTGTTGTTGTTGTGTGTCTGTGTGTGTGAGACAGACAGACAGACAGACAGAGACTTCTAAACCTATAAGCACAACCTAGTGAGTCATATAGTGTTAATTGTATGTATGAGTTTTAGGTTGACTGTGTGATAATAGATAGTTAATTGGTATGCCCCTGCTTGAGGAGTGCCAGTTCTCTCACTATTCCTTAGCTTGGCCTTGAGGCCACATGAACTCCCTTTTCCATGTCAGCACATCTATTGGTTTCATCCCTATTCAGCTCTTGTTTAGGCAAGCTGTGTTGGTGAGACTTGATGAGTGTGGTTTTCTGACATTTCTAAGAGATACACTTTCACAGCAGACTCCCTGGCCCTCTGGCCCTTAGACTCTTTCTGTCCCGTTTTCCTCAATGATCCCCAGGTCTAAGGTGCAGGAGTGGCTTTGCACATATATCGTTTGGGACTGGGTCCCACAATTCTGCATTTTAATTGGTTGTGGTTTCTGCAATGGTTTCTATCTGTTGTAAAGAGAAGGTTTTTTTGATGAAGGGTAAAGTTTTTTTTTTTTTTTTAATAGTGTCTAGAAAAATGTAACTCAGTTCAGTATGATCAGAATTTTTATTGTTAGTCACAGTTTCCTGCTGTGGATATTTAGAATATTTAGAGAAGTTTTGCTTAGGCTTGTTTCTTTCCTGTTAATGTAGACAACTTGGATTATTCAATAGCCATATTTATTAAAAGATAAAGCTAGAACAGTGAATTCAAAGTAAGAGTAACTTGGCCTGGTGGTACATGCCTTTAATCCCAGCATTCAGGGAGGCAAAGGTAGGCAGATGTCTGTGAGTTTCAGGTCAGCCAAAGCTACATAGCAGACCCTGTCCCAAAAATTAATAAGTAAGAGTAAGTTGTATAAGCATTGACGCTCCTAATGAAGACATACTGATTGCCGTCATGGAATTTACAGTCTCATGAGTGTGAGGTAGACAGTGAACAGATAAATGGAAAATAGCTACCTTATGGTAAATGCTTTCTAGAAAATTGAAGTGAGGTGCATCCTATCATGTGATTGAGGCCACCTTTGTTTGTACTCTTTTCTGAGGAAACAGTGCTTAAGCTGAGCCTGAGTAGGTGGAAGGGGTAGCGGTGATAACAAGGGGAATTTCTTGGAAGATAAGAAGAGTAAATAATAGAGTTAGCCAGGAGATGGCTCAGTGGGTAAAGATGGTGGATAAATAAGCCTGGAGACATGAACTCAGTCCCCAGAACCATGGAAGGGCAGAAGGAGAGAACTCATCCATACATAGGTTGTCCTCTGGCCTCCAGGGTGGATTGTAAACTGAAGGCCAATTTGGGTTATCTGAGACTCTATTTTTAAAAAGGAGGAGGTAGATGGTCTTCTTGGGAATGAACCCGAGGACGTCTCCTTTTGTGCACATACATTTATTCACACACATACACATAAACACAAATGTGCACAAATGCACACATGAGATTTTTAAAAAAGCAAAAAGAGTTACCTTGGTAATCCATAGTATATAGGGAATTTTAAGAGGTACACTTGAGCCAGGCAGTGGTGGCGCACGCCTTTAATCCCAGCACTTGGGAGGCAGAGGCAGGTGGATTTCTGAGTTCGAGGCCAGCCTGGTCTGCAGAGTGAGTTCCAGGACAGCCAGGGCTATACAGAGAAACCCTGTCTCGGAAAAACAAAAACAAAAAAACAAGACCAAAAAAAAAAAAAAAAGAGGTACACTTGAAAAATGTAATTGGTGCATAATAATACTTGTAAATATTTATGGTATAACACAAGCATTTGAATCATATATGTAATGTGTATGGCCAGGGCTATTAGCATTTGCATTTCCTGAAACACATTTCTGGTATGGGAGCTTTCAGATTCTTTCAGTTATTGGAAATCTGTTGTAAGTTATTATAGACTGTAGTTACCAAACTAGCTATTGAATGCTAAAATTAATTCTCTCTGTCAAATTTTATCTTGGTACATGTTACTTACCCTATTTTTATTCTTTTCCTTTGTATCTTCCCATAACCATTATTCTAGAAACACGAGTGACAACATTGTTCTGTCCTTTGTTTATTTCATTTAATGTGATGTTCTTTGTGATGATTAATCTTTATTGTTAATTTTATTGGACTTAAAATCACCTAGGAAACATGTCTCTGGGCGTGTCTGAGCAGTTTTCCAGAGAGATTTAGCTGAGGAGAAAAGATCCACCCTGAACGTGGGCAGCACAGTTGTATTGGGCTGGGGTTCTGGACTACAGGAAAGGAAGGGAGCTGACAACCCGTGTGCTCTCTGCTTCCGTAGTGCAGGTGCTCACGCTGCTCTGCTACAAGAAAAGCAGCTACTTCATCTTCTGCCCTCTCACACTCTGCACAGTTTAGTTTTAGTAGCTGAATAATATTCATGCATGCTGGGGTGTGACTGTGTGTCTGTATCTGTTTCTTAATCGCTGTCTGTCTGCCTGCCTGTCTCTCTCTCTCTCTCTCTCTCTCTATATATATATATATATATATATATATATATGATTTTTCTATACCAGTTTATCTGTTGATGAACAGTTGGGTTGATTTCAAGATAAGGAGAGTCATGGTTGAGTACTGTTGGAATAAACCAGGAGCTCAGACAATTCTTTTGTGTTCATTTTGTTTTGTTTTGTTTTGTTTTTTTAAGACAGAGTTTCTCTGTATAGCTCTGGCTGTCCTGGAACTCACTCTGTAGAGCAGACTGGCCTCGAACTCAGAAGTCCCCCTGCCTCTCCCTCCCAAGTGCTGGGATTAAAGGTGTGCGCTGCCACTGCCCAGCCTTTTGTGTTCATTTTATTTGCTTTGTATGAGTACCTCGTACTGGAGTCATTGTATTGTATATGATGCTACTAGCTTGCTAAAAATCTATGTACTGTTTTCAATTTTAGTTATACCATGTTTCTATGAACATATCAAAATATGTATGCTGAAAACAAAGACATAACTCTTATCTAAAAAGCAAAGACAATTTATTCTGATGCCAAATGTGAGATGGCCAAGGACACAGATTTAGGTTGCCCACTTTCCGTGTTTCAAAATGGTAACAGCCTGATGAAATTTTAAAAGTAACAGAACAAAAACAATGTTACAAATTAAGACACTTTTCAAATGCATTAGTGGAAAGGACCATAGGTGGGTTAAAGTGAAGTAAAGCTCTGCTGTAGATCCCTGATGCTATTTGATGACACTCTGAGACTTCTGCTTAGTGGAAACTAACAGGCTGTTAATGAGGTCCAAAAGAGCTTGCTGTTAGCCAGAAGGATAAAAAGATAGCTCGGATAAATCCTAATTAGACTGGACCTGCAGCTTCCCCTCTCTCCACAGTCAGTGAAGTTCTAGTCAGTTAATCTTGCCTTGTTCACTGGAAAGCATGGAGTTTTTTCAGGATCTTTTGTACTTTATAATAGTACTAGACCAAGCCTTTTTATAGTATACTACCTAACCTAATATCTGGAGTTCTTTTTGAATAGGCATGTAATTGTTTATAAGCACAAGGAATTATGTGAATTTTCAAGGCAACATATTGTAATTGCAAATGTTAACAACCATATGTCATGAGTAGGAGATTGGTTAGAATAGGATACAGCATTTAAAGAACAGTATGTACTAGTTAGAATGATGATAACTTTTATGTACTGACCATGGAAAACTTTTTAAAGCACTGTTATGTTGTGGCACACACCTTTGATCTCAGCCCTCAGAACTGGGGAATAAAAATATATATAAATGATCTGTTATATAAAGTGAGGAATTTTTAAAAGTTTAAAATTTTGGTGAAAAGAAGAGAGATAAGTGTTGTAAATAAAGAAAGGTGTGTTAAGAAATGATTGGGGCCAGTGAGAAAGAAAGGCTCAGTGTGTTAGGTAAAGGCATTTGTTGCCAAGCCCATCAATCTGAGTTTGATCCCCAGACCCACATGGTGGAAGGAAAGAACCAGCTTGTACAACTTGTCCTCTGCCCTGCACCATAGCACATTTGTGCATGCATATGCACACTAAAAACACATAATAAATATAGTAGTAAAAAAACAATGTTTTGTGCAGGAACCTAGAGCCTTAGGCAATTATTCTTTGACTTATTTCCAAATGAGATATGTTTTGCAGGTTTTGTTTGTTTGTTTTGTTTTTGTTTTTTGTATGCAATAGATAAGTAGATAAGTATTAAAAAAAATAAGAGAGATGGATCAGCAGTCAAGAGCACTGGCTATTCTTCCAGAGGACCTGGATTCATTTCTCAGCATCCATAAGAGGCTCACAAACACCTGTAACTCTGGTTCCAAGGGCTTTGTCACCATATTATGGCCTCTGGGGGCACTGTATGCATGTGGTACATAGAAACACATGAAGGCAAAACACTAGTACACATAAAATAATAATTAAAAATGTTATTAACTGAGGATTTCATTTCTAAGTTGAATGGTTGACTTAGAGTTTTAAAAGTGTAGTTGCCGGCTGGTGAGATGGCTCAGCAGGTAAGAGCACTGACTGCTCTTCCAAAGGTCCTAAGTTCAAGTTCCAGCAATCACATGGTGACTCACAACCACCTATAATAAGATCTAATGCCCTCTTTTGGTGTGTCTGAAGACAGCTACAATGTACTTATTTATGATAATAAATAAATCTTTGGGCTGGAGCAAGCAGGGACTGAGTGAGCAGGTCCTAAATTCAATTCCCAACAACTACAAGAAGGCTCACAGCTACAGTGTACTCATATACATAAAATAAATAAATAAATAAGTAAATAAGTAAATATTTTTTTAAAAAAGTATAGTTGCAGGGGTAGAAATGAAGATTAGTGAAAGAGGGCCTGTCTTGCACACACAGGCTTTGGGCTTAATGCCTGTCACTGCTGTTTTAAAATTTTGTTACTACTCTCTTGTATGTATGTATGTGTGCTGGCACCCATGTGCTACATTGAGCATGGAAGTCAGATGGTAGTTTTCAGGAATCTGTGCTTTCTTTCCACTGTGGGCGCAGGGATGAAACTCAGAATGTCAGGCTTGTGCAGCAAACATCTTTACCACACCCCCAAAATAGCTTTTCAGTCAAGCTTGAAATTGAGGATATTGCTATGTACCCTTTGCTGGTCTAGAACAGGATGGTCCCAGCCTTCTGAGTGCTAACATTTATAGTCCTTTACCTACATCGCGTGCTTAAGATATTTCTTTAAAAGAGGAATTAAAGAAAGCTCTGTGTTTCTTAAAAATTGTGAGTCTGTACCAAACCTACATTTACTTACTTGTATGTGGGGAACATGCTGTGGCATGCGTGTTGGAGGTGGGGCAAGACAACATGCCAAAATTGGGTCTTTCCTTTTACCATGTGGGTTCCAGGGATCAAAGTACTGTTCCCTACTGAGCCATCTCACCCTTCCTGGAGGCGTTATGAATCAGCTATGTAGCCAATTACCAGTACTAAGGGAAGTATTAATTAACTCAGTTTGTTCTATATTGTCCAGATGTAGATTCTCATCAAAGGGATCGCTTTACAGTTAATTACTGGCTGGATCATTTTTTCCTATCTAGAATTTTAACTATGAAACTTGTAGAAGAAAATATAAACAAATTCTAAATCAGATTTAGTCCATAAGACTTCCTTTAAAGGTGAAAAAAAATATTCAAGACAATTAAAATGGGAATTCATTAACATTTTACGTGTTTACTTGTTTACTTTCAATGGGTAGATGTGTCAGTCAAATGACCACCTTATTTTTTATTGAGAGAGGGATTAAATATGTAAGCCACAACTTTTCATATTACTCATGAACAAGCAAAGGCAAAGAAAAAATGTTAAAATGATGAATTCATGACAGGGAGAGAGAGAGAGAGTGAGGGAGGGAAGGAGGGAGGGAGGGAGAAAGGTGGGGGTGGGGGGTGTGGGGAGAGAGAGATCCAGCACTCAGGAGACCAAGCCAGGAAGATTTGGAGTTGTAGGCTGGCCTGAGCTGGCTACATAGATTCTGTTTCATCCATGACCTCTAAGAACTGTCAGAAGTTCCTTTTTTGTGGGTTCTTAGTCTTGTTAATTAAATAATTTAAAAGCAGACCCAGAAGCAAGTTCCAAGACTATTTTATTAGTGTTTGAGAGGAAAAGCGCGGCAGGCAGGGGGAAGGAGATGCAGCTGTGCTTTTTAGGCTAAGAAAGTGATCAGGTTCAAGAGTGGAGGGTGGCAGGCAGCTGCCCAGAGGAAGGATGAGGGATTGGAGAGAGTGAGTGAGCATGTTCAGAATGCCAGCGCAACATGGTTAGGACTTTGGTTGACATGGGAAAAAGAGACATAAAGGGTAGTGGAAAGGTTACACTTTTTGAGTTGGAACTCAGAAAACTGAGCAGGCTAGAGGTGAAGATGTGTTAAGTGACTCCTTGGAATACATGATCTCATTAAGAGCATAACTAGTCTTCCTATTTCCTTAGCATGTTTTTTAGGTGAGTCATACTTCTTAAGGAGGGATATGGGTTTTTTGTTTTGTTTTGTTTTTTTCGGTTTTTCAAGACAAGGTTTCTCTATGTAGCCCTGGCTGTCTTGGAGCTCACTCTGTAGACCAGGCTGGCCTCGAACTCAGAGATCTGCCTGCCTCTGCCTCCCAAGCGCTGGTACTGTGTGCCACCACTGGGAGGGATATGTTCTTTTGGCTATGTGATTGACAGGCCCAGTTAAATTATTTATTTATTAAAGACATGGTCTTACAATGTAACCCTGATTGGACCAAAGTCATTTTGTAGACTAGACTGACTCAAAGTCAAAGAGATCCACCTACTTCTGCCTCCAAGTGCTAGGATCAAAGGAATTTCCCTCTATGCCAAGAGGGAACAAGCAATAAATAGTGTTCAGGGCAGGAATGTGCAGCAGCCTGCCAAGCCCCACTGTTGAACCTACTTGTTTTCTTGGACCTTACAATGTCTTTTCTTCTTGTCCATCTCCTTCCTCCTCCTGCCCTGCGTTTTTTCCTCTCAAACTATAATAAAAATTGTCCTCAAACTTGCTTTTTTTCTTTTTCTTTTATGTATATGGGTTTATCTTCCTTATGCCTGGTGCCCCCTAAGACCAGAAGAAGCCATCAGATACCTTGGGACTAGAGATATACATAGAGAGAGAGTACTGAGTGGCCATGTAGGTGCTGGGAATTGAACATAGGTCCTCTAAAAGAACACCCAGTGAGTGCTGACCTATCTCTCTAACCTCCAGATTGATTATTTTTAGGTCTTTTGCACAATTTTGTGTTGGAATTTCTTTTTGACATGCTCTCAAGATAATTGTATATTCATTCTCTCTGTCTTCCTGCTGTTTCCCTGTCTTCTCCCAGTGTCTCTCTCTCTGTGTGTGTGTGTGTGTGTGTGTGTGTGTGTGTGTGTGTGTGTGTGTTTCTCAGAAGTTGTTTCATACCTAGAAAGTTCTTTAAAAAAAACCCCACCCCACATGGCATTGTATTTTCTGTCATCCACTGTGGCAGTCACACTAATATCACTCTTCACTTTTCCTTAATGGAGGCTCACCTGGCTTACGTACAAATCTTCCATTAGTATGGAATTGACTTCTACTAGTTGAGGCAGTTTTTACTATTAAAAATTAATTATTTTCTAAAGACAGGGTAGAATGTATCCTGAGTTCAACTCAAGATCACTTTACAACCGAAGATGACCTCCACCTCCTCCAGGTCTCAAGCATCTGAGATGACAGGTGGTGCTGGGGTTTCCTCGGTCCTCCTGCATTCCAGACAAACACCCTGTCAACCGAGCTGCCCTCAGGACAGGTTCCTCTTTTTCTTATCCTGTTTGTTATTCCTGGGTACTTTATTGGACGTCTGTCAGTATTGTAGACACCTGTTGGTAATGTAGAGACTAGAGCACAGGGTAAAGGACTGGGTTCCTTCTCACAGCAGAGGGAGGACCGTTACACTTTTCATAAGGTAGCCTTTGCCTCTGTGTGTACCCATAAACGTTCCCAGCAGGAAGAAAATGGGAAGGGAATAAAGAGACATACAGCCATGCTTAAAGAAGAACCTTTCTGGAAACCTTACCAGTTCCACTAAATGTATTACTAGTCAGAGCTAGTTTTCCTGATCACTTTCCTTACAAGAGAGTCTTGAGAGAATGTAGTAACTTAACTTGTTAACATTCTCTCTCAGGCCATGTGTGGTACTCTTAATCCCTGCACTGGAGAGGCAGAGGCAGGTGGATTTCTTTGAGTTCCAGGACAGCCTAGTCTACATAGTTCCAGGACAGCTAGGGCTACATAATAACCTTGTCTTCAAACAAACAAATACAAACCCAAACAATATCCGCCCCCCACACCAAAAAACAAGTAACTGTTCTACGTATGCGTGCTGCAGAGTCATTGGTGTGCTCTTCCTTTTCTGGCACTGTACTAGCTACTTTTCTTGTTGCTGTAACTATATTTGACAAGAAGCATTAAGAGAGAAGGATTTGTGGCTTACTTTAAGGAATACAGTCCATCAGTTCAAGGAAGGCACGGTAAGTAGGAGTGTGAGGTCAAGAAACAGTAGAGCCAGGGAAGTGGAGCCAGGCTGTGAGGCTTTAAAGCATGCCCGCCATAACCCCTAGATGAGACACAGTCGTCCAGAAGAGCATTTAGAACCCAGCATTCAAACACAGGAACTTACAGGAAGCATTCACATTCAAAATAACATTTTGCCCCGGTACCTACATGCTCATGGCCATGTCTTTATGGAGAATGCATCTGTCCTAACTTCAGAGTCTTCATAGTGTTTAACAATCTCAGCACTGGTCAAACGCCAAATTGTCTGTTAAAGGCTGAAGGGAGTCGTGATTGAACCCCTGTAAAATTAAAAGCAACACCAACATCCTTGAGCATCCAACCCTCTGCCTGGCCTTGGTGACTTTCTGGAACAAACACTTCCTTTTTGGCATTTTTCATTCCTGCAAAACTAGTACCATGTGGATGGCAATGCCAAGTCGCATTGCCAGTGTAAGGTGTAGCCAGGCCCCCTTCACCTAGAGTTGTATCCACCTCTGTGCCTTTGAAATTGAAGTATTTCCTTGGGCAAATCACTTCAGTAGCATCCCCAGTGCAGTCTTTACCCATTCAGGTGTGTTTGGGTTTTCAGGAGATGGGGCTTCCAGGAGGTGAGGGCTTGCCCTCTGGTTCCTTTCTTGATCCATTGCAGAGTATGAGGTCTCTTTCTAGTGACAATAATCTCTGTAGCAATTAAGGATGCTTTGCCTGCACAATCTACAACTCTAAGCTCACATTTCTTTCCTCACAAACTTGCACATTTTTACATCTTTCTGTTTCATTTGTTCTCTCTCCTGTAGACTAGAATCTTCCACAGCCTGAATGTTACCCTGCTTGAAATTTCCTTGAGAAACAAATTAATTAATTACTCTTGGATTCAGTCTTGCTCAGCATCTCAATATAGGAATAGGATGTAGCCAGATTCTTTGCCACAATTTAACAAACATGGCTTGAAACCAGTTCCCTCCCAGTAGAGAGTCCTTGCTCCCCTCTGAAAACTCATGAGCTGAGCTCTCATTTTGGTCTTCCAAACTATCACCAGAATGACCCGTTAGTCTCTGTTTAACTAGGGCTTAGGTCTGCAGCTCCACAGTCTGCTTGCCTAAGAACCACATGGTTAAGTTTATCCACAGTTCATCTGTGTGTGCGTGCGTGTGTGTGTGTGTGTGTGTGTGTGTGTGTGAGGGGGAGAGAAAACGTGCACACATGTGCACGTATCAACCATTTGGTACATACTCAATCATTTGATAATTCTTTTTCGAAATTAATTATAACACACAGGAACTGGACTATTTTATATTTCTACTAGTAATGTCTAAAAGCTCTCAAGTTTTCCAGGTTCCCACCAATACTTTTCTGTCTTGTTTTTATTTTATGTAATATCATATTGATGGTATCTTTGTATATTTTTGATTTGGGCTTTTCTTTTTTTCTCTTAAAATATTTTTTTTTATATTTTTTATTTTTTGTTTTTTTGTTTTTGGGGTTTTTTTTGTTTTTGTTTTTGTTTTTTCGAGACATGGTTTCTTTGTGTAGTCCTGGTTGTCCTGGAACTCACTCTGTAGACTGGGCAGGCATTGGTCTACGTGGAAATCCACCTGCCTCTGCCTCCCAAGTACTGGGATTAAAGGTGTGCTCCATCACTGCCCGGCTTAAAAAGATTTTAAATATCTATGTCTATGTGTGTATCACTATGTGGGTATCTGCATGTACGTACAAATGCTCCCAGAAGCCAGAGGTCAGTCTCAGTTACCATCTCTCAGGAGCTTGTTCTAGTTCTTTGGGAATTGTGTCAGTGCAGGCAGATTTCTAAAAAGGAGCTTGTGCGACTCATCCTTCAGAGGAGCTCAGGTCCAAAGGGGAGCTTAGCGTTGAGATAGCCACCATCAGGGGATTGTAGGAAGTTCTGTCAGGACTGAGCCTGCCCTGGTGTGGCCTATATGGCAAAGGACATGGAAGCAGGCAGTAGACAGGAACATAAACACTTACACCCTGTCCTGGCTGGTTTTGTGTGTCAACTTGACACAGGCTGGAGGTATCACAGAGAAAGGAGCTGCAGTTGGGGAAGTGGCTCCATGAGATCCAGCTGTGGGGCATTTTCTCAACTAGTGATCAAGGAGGGAGGGCCCCTTGTGGGTGATGCCATCCCTGGGCTGGAAGTCTTGGGTTCTATAAGAGAGCAGGCTGAGCAAGCCAGGGGAAGCAAGCCAGTAAGGAACATCCCTCCATGGCCTCTGAATCAACTCCTGCTTCCTGACCTGCTTGAATTCCTGTCCTGACTTCCTCTGGTGATCAACAGCCATGTGGAAGTAAGCTGAATAAACCCTTTCCTCCCCAACTTGCTTCTTGGTCATTATGTTTGTGCAGGAATAGAAACCCTGACTAAGACACACCCCGTCCCTGGTCTTAACTGCTCTGTCACAAAAGGTGCTTCTCAGTTCTTTGTCCTAAGAGACTGACTGGGATGTGTGTGACTTCAGTGGGGCAGGGAAGGCAAGAACAGGACTATCTGTAGAGCAATCTATGGGGCAGAGGATCAAGAATTAATAATTTTGTTTTATGAGGCAGAATAATTTAAATAGGACCTGTGGCTTCCTGATGCAGTAGGATACCTGGCTAGCAAGCCTTAAGGATCAGTCTGTGGCCACTTCCCCAGTGTTGGGATTACAGGGGCATGTCACCATGCCTATATTTTATATGGGTGCCGAGGATCAAATTTGAGGCCTGATGCTTGTGTGACAAGTGCTTTACTAAGTTGTCTCTCAAGTCCTTAAAAGGAAAATCTTTAAACACTGTACTATTATAAAACATTAATGATGATTTTTTAATATTGAATGTTCAACTGTCTTAGTGTTTCAGTTGCTGTGAAGAGACACTATGACAACAGCAATTCTTAATAAAGAAACCATTTAATTGTGGCTGGCTTACAGTTTTAGACGTTTACTCCATTATCATCATGGCAGGAAGCATGGCAGTGCGCAGGCAGACGTGGTGCTGGGGAGCTGAGAGTTCTACATTCTGGATCAGCAGGCAGCAGAAAGAAAGAGACTCTGGGACTGACGTGAGCTTCTGTAGCCTTAAAGCCCACCCCGGTGACACTCTTCCTCCCACAAGACAACCTGTTCTCCAATAGTGCCACTCCCTATGAATCTCTAGGGGCCATTTTCATTCAAACCACCATATAAGCTTATGATTACATTCTAGTTTGCTTCCTGTGAAAATCACTGAACAAAAATCCCTTTATATTGTGCTTGTATCCTAGTGATGTAGGCTAACACAGTCCTTCAGTGATCTGTTTTTTTATAAGTTTGAAGTTGGATTTTAAAATGATGAGACTGGCTTTCAGTGCTGATACTACTCCTGCAAATATGGTAAACTTTCTTTAGACCTGCCAGACTTTCTGCAAAGTGACAGTGCAGGAGGGGCAAGGACTCTCTTGCTGTGCCCAGGGAAAGTGGCATATGGCAAGAGACAGCATGGCTAGAGCAGCTTGACTGAGTCTGTTTTCCCTAAAAAGGCTACAATTACAGAGAAGGTTGTGCTGGGGCCTGAGTGTGTTGAACCCAACTGCAGACCTGAGAGAACTCTAACTCTGGCTGTGCAGATATGTGAGCATTTGAACTGAGGGCTATAAAAGAATGGGCCCTTGGTCCAGTTCTAAGCTGACTGTTATGAAGACAACAAAATCATGAGCTTTTACTTAAGATAAAGAACCAAAATCCATGAGACTAGATTCTTTATTTTTATTTTTTTACCTGACTACAATTGGTACTTCATGTCTGTTGTTAGTGATGTTAGCAGTTGTTGATGTTAATTCCAAGTTGAAAATTGGTGACACTCTTGTTCTAGCACTTTTTTATTTAGTAGGTTTAATAATTTATATATGAAAAAAATTCTCTTTGTCTGTTTTTCAGTTACCAAATGATGTGCTCTAGATAGAAAAATAAAATCAGGTTCTTTAGTATTATTTATATGTATGTATGTGTATATATATACATATATATGTGTATATATATAAATATATAAAATGTATACACATATGTAATATATACATATAATATTTATAAGCACTGTGTGAACCTATGTCTCTGTCCTTTGCCTACCTGAAGCACCCACTGATTGGTTAAAATAAAAAGTTTATGGCCTATTAGCAAAGACAGGAAGTAGAAGGTGGGAGTTCTAGGAAGAGATAGGAAGTCTGGGACAGAGTCAGGTGCAGATTTGCCACCCAGATGCAGAGAATGTTGATGTATGAAACTGAGGAGAGGTCACCAGCCATGTGGCAGAATTTAGTTTAGTATAAACAGGATACTTGAGTTACAAGCCTAAGATAAATCCATAAGCATTGAAACAAATAAGTCTCCTCTCTGTGTCATTTATTCAGGAGCTGGGGAGGACATAGAAAAGCACCAAATGGTTACATACAGTGACCAGTGTAATTATGTACAGCACATATATATGTGGCCAAGTAGTTTGAGCTTTTAATATGATATACTGGAGGTTTTAGAATGTTTAATGTTTTAGTTTGTTACGGTTGTCGTCTTACTGGTGTTCAGCTTGTCTTATTATGGCCATTAGAATCCTATCGAATTAGATCCTACATCTTTCAATAAGTCCTCAATTATATTTGGAGACTTTTTGCAGTCTGGAATAATTGAATATTCTTGTTATTCTTTTTTTTTGTTTTTGTTTTTTTTTTTGTTTTTCGGGACAGGGTTTCTCTGTGTAGCCCTGGCTGTCCTGGAACTCACTCTGTAGACCAGGCTGGCCTCGAACTCAGAAATCCGCCTGCCTCTGCCTCCCAAGTTCTGGGATTAAAGGCGTGCACCACCACTGCCCTGCTTCTTGTTATTCTTGTGTAATCCAGTATCCTCGAGTCTTATATAAACTGTTCTACAATGGCATGTAGAAGAAATTAATACTGATTTATGTCATTCCCCCCTTTCTTTGAGACAGGGTCTCTTTATGTAGTTCTGTCTGTTCTGAAACTCTGTGTAGACTAGGGTGGCCTCAAACTCCTAGAGATCCACTTGCCTCTCCTTCCTGAGGGCACGTGCCACTGTGCAATCCCCTAACACCTTTTAAAGATAGTTTCACTATAGAGCTCAGACTGGTCCTGAAGTCTCCATCTTTCCCATTACCGTTGTAACTTTAGGTGTTTGGGAAGCTAGTTTTCTGTTTTGGTTTTGGTTTTGGTTTTGATTTTTCGAGGCAGGGTTTCTTTGTATAGCCCTGGCTATCCTGGAACTCACTCTGTAGACCAGGCTGGCCTGGAACTCAGAAATCCTCCTGCCTCTCCCTCCCAAGTGCTGGAATTAAAGGTGTGCGCCACCACTGCATGGCAATTTTCTGGCTTTTGAAGTTAGATGTATATTGAAGTAAAAAAAATTATTTTAATTTACCATTTTGATTTGTTTGGCGTAGGGGGAGTAGCTTCTTACAGTAATGAAATCACTATAAAGTTCCTGGATTGTTTACTCCATTTATGGAACAAAATTCTGTTATGTCAATGATTAACTTCTTTGTGGGTTAGGTGAAAAATCCTTATTTTCTGTTTTAAGAATATGTAGTATGGGTGCTCTGTGGTTGGTTTTTATTGTAACCTTTGTTATGCTTCAGGCGAGTTTTGCTTCTACTATTTGACATACTTAGTTCAGTTTGTAATTTAGGTCAGGGGCAGGAAGCAGTGGCTCCACCCCCACCCTTTCCATGTGCTTCACTGGGTTAAACTTGGAAACGTGATGGAAAAGGCAGGAAGGCTGTTGTGGAGCAGCTGGAGTTAAAGCTGCCAAGGGACTTCCCTAACTTAGTAGGTCTGAATTCTGTTGTTTGATTGTTCTATGTGAGCATGGGCGAACTGTGGCCAGAGTTTACAGAGGTATAGAATATGCCAGGAATAAAAAGGAAGATCCTGGGAACTTGGCAAATGCAAAGCCCTGAAATTAATCACTTTTATTCATCCATACAGAAAACAAGCACGAGGCCAAGAGAAGGCGGACAGAGAGAGTTAGGCGAGAGAAGATAAATTGTACAGTAAATAAAGATTTCGAAAACAGAAAGAGATCTCGAAGTAACAGCCATTCAGATCATATCCGCCGAGGAAGAGGGAGACCTAAAAGTTCATCTGCCAAAAAACACGAGGAAGAGAGAGGTATGGTTAATCTCAGTGCCCTTTTCCACATAGCAAACTGATGAAAGGTAATATTAGATAATGGTAGTGAGTATAATGGAAGCTTTGAGCTGTTGAACTTAAAAAAAGTCACAATTCATATTTTGGTTTAAAAATATTTTCTTGGGCTGTAGAGATAGCTTTGAAGCCAGTAATTAATGGGAGCTGGGTAGCTACTCTTTGTATTTATTTAGAACCCTCAGCCAACACAATTTCATTTTCAATTAAATGTATTTATAACTGTTTTTAGTTACAGTTTGCATTTCTTTAAATACTTAATTTTAGGTATACAAATATTTAGTATCAAAACACAAATGTTATTTGAGACACAGAATTACTCATGGTTCTAAACACAACTCTGGCATATAGTTGTCTTTAGCTTTTACCAAAATGAAAAGCGTCTTGATACTATGTAATAAAAGAAAGTTTGTATCAGAATGAACTGTTGTAGAAAGGCTTCACTTTGGTGATTCTGAATTCTTTGAGTAATCTTACTTTTTTTCTTTCTCTTATACTCTTCTTGCTGCTTTGAGTCATTTACTTAATTTAAATACATTTATTTAACAATGAGATCATCAGGAAGTCTTATTTAAAAGACTATTTTGGAACAGAAACTGGGCAAGAAAAATCCACAAAGAAGAAACAAAAACTTCTACTTAGTCAGAAAATGGAACATTGTTTTCAGTTGAAATAAAGGCAATATAGCTTAAAAAAAAAATGGGGAAGGGATGGCTTTTGATTAGAGATTAAAGAGATGGATGCTGATGGTTGGGGAAGGAAAGGCCATATTGTTGGGCATTTATGCATTTTATGTTTGCAGCATTGGAATTTTATTCTTACTAAAAAAGGAAGCATTTATTTGTCAGTATTTTCAGATATTTTCTGGTAAGAGTATTTTTTGCTGCCAGTGTGCCGTTGATCCCAGCACCTGGGAGACCAAGACAGGTGGACAGGCCTCTCCTCTGTCTCTTAAGAAAGCCTTTGTTCCCCCAGTTCTTGGTTCAGGAGCTCAAACCTTATGCACTCTAGGCAAGTATTCCACAGAAATACATCCCCAGAAGCCAAATTATTACTTTTTTTCTTTTGATACAAATTTCAGGAAGTGTTATGGTATAATTGTATTTTTTTCCCACTTTTAAAAAGATGGCATCTTGGTATTTAACCAAGGTTCTCTAACCAAGCCCTCTTGCTCAGGATCTTCCTGTTAGCCTTTCAAGTGCTAGGATTCTAGGCGTATCCCATCATGTCTTATGTACATTGGGACTTCAGTAAACTTTTTCCACAAAGAGCCCAAAAGTAAATATTTTAGGCTTTGTGGTTCGTACAGTCAGTCTCTGCCTGGAAAGCCGCTGAAAGCTCTCTGTGAGTACATAACACATGTGGTAAGACTGTAAACAGGAGGGTGAGACTTGTGCCTATCTTGAGACAGTTCATTCTTTTCTAAATGTGACACAGCTAGGAATTTCCACACATTTTACAAAAGACTTCTGAGGTTATGCTTTGTAGGGCTAAGCAGTTATTTAGTTTAATTTATTCTGTCTTATTCTGTTTCTTGCTTTTCAGGAACCTGAAAACCTTGAAATAAGCTAAATATTAAAATTTAATTTTAACACAATGAACTAAGGAAAACATGATACTGTATAAAAATAATATGATTTTATTGCTTTCTATTAAAAAAGAATAGGAAGATTAGAAAATGGAAAATGAAAATCCTCTACCTACCAAGCTGATGCTTTGAACAGGAATAGGCAAAGCAGTCTTGGCCTACAGACAAGGCTGAGGTAGAGACAGTGTGAGACAGCTCAGGGATTCCTAGAGTCCACATGTAAGTCTGAGCTCTGCCCGGGCTCCTGTCTTCCAGGTAAGAGATGAGAAACAGTCTTCCTTAGGAGACTGAAAGAGCCCAGGAGAAAAGATACAGTTACCTAGGAGTTCCCAAGAAGCACTCAATAGACCTTCTTATTTCATAACTATAGTCAGGTTTCATATATTTACATATCAGCTTTTTTATACTTTTAAATATGAACAAATCACCAGAAATTACCAAGATCTCTAGAAGAAAGCATCTAGTAGAAAAGGTGATAAATCAAAAGGAGAAAAAGATAATTGGGAAAGAAAAAGATATTTTTTTCAAGGAAAGGAACCAAAATGTTAATATCCTTAATAAGAAAAAGGAAGAAAGGAACAAGGTGACACTTGAAAGGGCAGTGTGTGGGTGAAGACAAAACACTGACTTTTAAAATATTAAAACTCTAAAATATGCATGAGTCACAACATGAAAAACTTTAGTAGGCTTAAAGATAAAATTGAAGACTTCAGGAAGTATAGAAATAGAAAGAGATGGAGAAGATAAAAAACTTAAAGGACCAATTTGAAAGTCTAACATCTGTAAAAAGTTTCAGAAAAAATGTAGAAGAGGGAAGACAAGGAAAATGTTGATGAATTCCAGAAATCTTTCCAAACCTGAAAGACACTAAAAAGGCATATGGAATCTCCAATCCAGTGGAAGGTTAAAGGTCAGAACAAGGCACATCATCACTGTGTTTATAAACAGAAAAAAAAAAAAAAACCCTAAGTTTTTAGACAAAAAAATTCATCAGACTACCTGAATGAGTGCAATGGAGTACTGCCTAGTAAGGCGCCTGCTGCTTCTGTGTGAACAGCGCCAAGGAAGTTTTGAAACACAGAAGGAAAGAAACCACATACAAAATATGACTGCTGTTTAAGTTGAAATAGAAACAAAACTTACTGTGTTACAAATCATTGCAGTGTGAGTAGGGAGGGGTGACTAGAAAAGAGCACAAGGAATCTTGTAGCATGAGGAAGGTTTCTATAGTGTGTTAGTTAGTTACTGTTCTGCTGTCTTGATAAAACACCATGACTAAAACACCCCAGGGAAGGGCTTGTTTGGGCTTATGCTTCCAGAATGGTGAGAGGCCATCGTGGTAGAGAAGGGTGGCAGGCACAGGATGGAGAATGCTCACATCCTTGCCTGCAGGCTTGAAGCAGAGAGCACAAAGGAAGTAGGCAAGACTTTTAAATCTCAAAGCCCACCCCTTGGTGTCATACTTCCTCCCCAGGACCTCCCTAAACCTCCACAAACCAACTGGGAACCCAGTGCTCAAATGCCTAAGACTAGGAGGTAGTTTTCAGTCAGACCAATACATGTCTCACGAACATTTGGGCTGCATGAAAATATGCATCTGTCCGAACACATTCATATTCCAAAGGATCTGTGCATTATTTCATGGCATATAATAAATTTAACAGTAATTTAAAAAATAACAGAAAAAGATTTGGATTTTTACTGATACCAGTAGTCAGAAGACAATTTATTTCATTGATAATTCTAAGGAGAAATTACAAATCTTTTTCAACCAAACTGCAACTTACTATGAAAAATAGACTAATGAAACTTTCTGATATTCAGGGTTTCAAAAGGTATGACAACCATGCCCATAACCCTTTCTCAGGGAGCTACTGAAGGTTGCAATACCACAATGAAGAAGAGAGCCAAGACAATGCTGGGATCTAGGACAAAGAGCAGCCAACTGGAGAGGTGAAGAGAATCTCCATGTGAAGGACACAGGATGATAATTGCCCTGTGAACCTAGAGAGCAGCCATTTCAGATGTAGCATATTGGGAGACTTGAAGAGATCTTTTCATGGAGATAAAATTATGTGTGAACATCCTGAAATATTTGTACAACTAGAAGAGAGTTTGAGTTGAATTAGAAATGACAAGTAAGGAACTAAAAGAATCCCTTGAGGCTGGTAAAATGCTCAGCAGGTAAAGACCCTTGCCACCGAGCCTCTGACACCCACCCACCCGAGTTCATTTTTGAAACCCACATGGAAGGAGAGAACAGATCTTACGAGCTGTCCTGGACTTCTATCTGTGTGCAGTATCACAAGTGCACACTTGTATGTGCACACACTTACACAGCGTTAAATAGGATTCTTCAGAGAAAACAACGGTACTTCAGGAAAAGTAAAATCACTCACACAGTCATATTGTAGACATTGAAAATCGATGTTACTAAAATCGTGATTTAAATATAAAAAGATGATAACAGTGTTTGAGATGGAATTATGACACGCAAAACAGTAAAATGCTAACTTTCTAGGGTAGAAAATAATGGAGAAAATCAAAAAAGGAGCATCATACAAGAGCATTACATAAATACAGATGTTTTTATAAAAGCAGGGAAGGGCAACTGAGGGGGAAAGTTGTTGGAAAATAAGAAATGTGCACATAGGGATGTATTTTTTTAAAACATTTTTTTGCAGGCTGGAGAGATGGCTCAGTGGTTAAGAGCACTGACTGCTCTTCCAGAGGTCCTGAGTTTGATTCCCAGCAACCACATGGTGGTTCACAACCATCCGTAATGAGATCTGATGCCCTCTTGTGTGTCTGAAGAGAGCGACAGTGTACTCACATACATGAAAGAAGAAAGGAAAGGAAAGGAAAGGAAAGGAAAGGAAAGGAAAGGAAGGGAGGGAGAGAGAGAGAGAGAGAGAAAGAAAGAAAGGGCATTCAGAAAGCAAAATCTGAAAACAAAAATAGAATTATTGTAAAATATGAAAAAATAATTTGGAATATATACACAAAGATGTATTTGCTGACTTGTGACTATAGGGAGTTTTCTTTTGTTTAATTTTTAAATTTTCTGCCTTCAACATGCTTTGCATTTGTTATTGGGTAGAGAAAAAAATAGCAATTAACAAGTTGGTTCTTGTTTCTGTGGAGAGGCTGACCTGAAATTGTTAATTTATTCAGAAAGTTATAGATGCTTTTCAGAGGGAATATCTTCTAAGGTGAAAACTTAATTTTGACCAAGACAGCTTATACTAGTGAAGGGAAAGAAGAATATGGGAGTTTTGCAGATATTATGTAATATACGAAATGAGTAGAATTATAGTTTCTACTTAGTCTTCATTTCAAACCTCACTTGTGTCATTTTAAAAGTTTCAGTTTAGTGGAATTGATCATAGCGTTCTATATATTTGTCTGTTTAAGTACCTGAAAGCCTCCAAACTGTTTTGTTCTTGTTTTTGTTTTTTAGAGACAGGGTTTCTCTGTGTAGCCTGGCTGTCCTGGAACTCACTCTGTAGACCAGGCTGGCCTCGAACTCAGAAATCCGCCTGCCTCTGCCTCCCAAGTGCTGGGATTAAATGTGTGAGCCACCACTGCCTGGCTCCAAACTATTTTTAAGCTACTGCATCTGCTACCTTTGTATTAACCTTTCTCCTTTTCTTTCCACAGAAAAACAGGAGAAGGAAATTGACATCTATGCTAACCTCTCTGATGAGAAGGCTTTCGTGTTTTCAGTTGCCTTGGCAGAAATAAATAGAAAAATTATCAATCAAAGACTTATTCTCTGATACTTGTCTTCAAAATCTGTTGCCACTTTCTTCAGGATTACATCAGCCAATTCTCAGACAGTCGTGGACTCTCAGAGCACTCAGACTGTATGAATGAGGGCCATTGATTGCTTTTTCTCTGTTTTCTAGTCTGTTGCCACACTTTGGGAGCAAAGCTGTGGGTTAGACTTTGCTGGGATTTCCTTGTTTACCAAGGATTATTATCAGTGTTTTGGGTTGGGATATTACTAAATGTATTTACAAAAACAAACAAAACTACCAAAAAAGCCCTGGAACCTGGATGGGTATTTACAGATTGAAGGGGTAGGAGTGTCGGTGGAAACACAGGAGCTGGAGCAGCTGACAGGTTTGGTAGTTTCCAGGTTCGTACCAGAGATGCAGTGTCTTAAGTCCCGTCAGGAGAGTGACTTTTAAATATATGTATTTCAGGCTTTCACCATTAACAGATTGCATATATACAATCCATTGAGTTTTAATAAATTGGTAATTGATATTTTATGGAATGGAGAATTACGAATATAGATCATAAACTCTGTCTGCAATTGACCTTTTCCTTGGGCGCCATTTAATGATTTAAGGGAGGAGTTATATTTTCAGAAACTTTCTAGACAGTTTGGAAATTTGGGTGCTATATGAAGAAAAGCATTTAAGGCTGTATCGTATTTCAGATATAAACACCTTGTTTTCTTGAATGTTTATTTATTGGTTTTTAAAAAAAACTTTTCTGTTATCAAGATGGTGCCTGTTAACCTAAACACAGATATATTTATTATATAAATTGCAAAATATTTCTTAGCTACTTGTGAACAGTGATGTTTTGTCTGAATGAATGTTCATTTATACATAATTTTGGTAATTATTTAAACTGTTACTTCATCTTGGAAAAAAA
>JADRCD010154832.1:0-26823 GCA_019843815.1 Montemys delectorum | reverse complement strand
GTAAAGTACATACATAAACACACAGAGAGCCTGTAAAGTACATACATGAACACACAGCACCATAAAGCAGGTAGAAGAGATGGGTCAGTGTGTAACAGGGCTTGCTGTGTAAACTTGGGGACCTGAGTTCAATCCCTGGAACCCACATAATAGTAGATGGAGATAGAAGCAACTCCATTCAATTGTCCTCTGACTTCCACATGTGACCTCCACAATTCCCACCCTCCACACCATAATAATGATAAATGAACCAATTTAAGTAATTTTAAAGCAAATAGAACAGAAGCCAAGCTCAACCTCACCAGTGGTCGGTGTCTTAGATGTCATTGTTGAATAGAAATAGCCACACTGGAGTTACACGTGCTTGGGTACAAGTTTAAAAATAATGAAAAAGGAAGGTCTTGGGTTGTTACCAGTAGTCCAGAACTTGCCTAACATGTGTGAGACTCCTCATTAGCTCTCCAGCACCACACAGATTATAGGTTCCACCCACTGGCCACTGTATTCAGTGAGGGTTAAGTCCCAGATGTTGACTGTAACATGAACCACGAAAGTCCCCCATTGTGATGTGTTCACAAGAATTCTTCGTCCTGTCATTTAAGAGCTTGCAGCATATGTGGTAGCCCCTGCCATGAACTGACAGACTACTCAGTCAACAACTGACTGTGTTGAAGCACCTATGAGATATTTGGCGACAAGGCCTTTACAGAGGTTGTTAACATGGAGTGCGGCCTTTGTACAATATGACTGGTGAACTAAGACAAGAGAGAAGAGTGAACAGAGAAATGGCACCATGAAGACAAGAAGCAGGCAGCCATCAGCAAGCAAAAGAGAGACTCTGCAGAAGCCAGACCTGCTGACACTGTGGCTTTGGCTCAGCTCCAGAGCTTTGAAAATCCATTTCTGTTTCAGCCTCTTGCTGGGCATTTTTTGAAACTTTTTTATTTGTACGTGCATAGGTGTTTTGCTTGCATGTAAGTCTGTGCACCACATGCATGCAGTGCCCACAGAGGCCAGAAGAGAGTGTTGGATATTGAGGGACTGGAGTTATAGACAGGTGTGAGCTGCCAGGTGGGTGCTGGGAATCGAACCCATGTCTTTAGGAAGAGCAGAGAGAGCTCTTAATCACTGAGCCACATCTCCAAGCCCCATGTTCAGGCAGTTTTATAATGGCAGCCCCGATAGCCTGCTACATGACAGCCAACCTCTTCTGATGGATTCAACAACAAAACAAAACAAAACAAAAAACCAACCAACCAAACAAATAAAAAAACTCACTGATGTCTTCCACACCCACAGGAGAAAGGGTGTGGGAAGTGTGACAGTAGTGACAATACCTAGCACTTCATGTGCCAACCATTGTCCTAGGCACGTCAAGTGTGTTCACTTGCCTAACTCCTACGATACAATGAAGTGTGTGTCTGGTCATTCCTCCTTTAGAGATGGTAAAACTCCGAGGGCATACAGTAGGTGGAAATACTGGAACAGAAGCCAGATGCTCTGGCCCCAAGTCAGGGTGGTCCGTAAAGGATTGCTGAATTTGAATTAAAAGCTCAGCATCAGCCAAGACGACTTATTAAAAATAGAGCACATAAAGGAAAGAGAGGCCTGGTGAAAGAACAGGCTTAGGAAAGGCGAGAGCTCCATGTAAATTAGATGGTGGGGCTGTGCCCCCCCACCTCCTTTCTAGATCTTTCTAGGGTGGTGGTTCTCGACCTGTGGGTCTCAACCCTCCTGGAGGTTGCACATTAAGATATCCTGAATAGCAGCTATTCACATTACTATTAACAACACTAGCAAGGTTACAGTTGTGAAGTAGCAATGACATAATTTTATGGATGGGGCTCACCAAAACCTGAGGGACCGGATTAAAGGGTTGCAGCACTGGGAAGGTTGAGAACCACTGTTCTAGAGCAATCTATCCTGATATAGATCATCTCCTTATATTTACTTTTCAGATAAGGGCAAATGAACTCAGAGGTGCACAGTGGCTGAATAAGATCTGTGATTAGTTTTTGTCTAACATGTTATTTCCTAACTTCAGAAAAGCAAGGCAGAATGGTGGCAGTTGGGGAAAGAGGAGCCAGGGCCCTGGCAGTAGGTGTCTCAATGGCAGAAAAATCTAGGAGGCTAGGTCAGGTGACTGACAGGAAAGCACAGCCCATCCATACCTTATCTACAACCAGTAATTTGTCGTCCTCTTCACCATTGTTGCCTGGAATGTCTTCAGCTGTTATCACATCAACCACGCCAGGCACGTCAAGGACCTCAGATGTGTCGATTGATCTGAACACAGGGAGACATTGAAGGAGACATGTGCAAATGCTGAGGGTCTCAAACTCAAGGGAAGGGCATAGTTGAAAATTCAAACACCTGTGAACCTGCCCTTAGCAAGGAGAGCGGACCTGCCATGGAGTAGTGTCCAGGAGTCCTGCTGCAGGGCCAGGACCGAAACGCTCCAGCTGCCGAGGAGGGGCAGTGAGGCCAGTCCTCATGAGGCTGGTGATGCAGTGCTACCAGGGTGGCTCCGAGTCATGCATGAGGTTGCGGGTGGGGAGATGAGGCTTTATGCCCTCAGAAAGCAAACAAGGGGCTCAAGGTCTCCCGTAGCACACATGGGCCTGGAATTAGCTATGTGAGGATGACCTTGCACTTCTGACCCTGTTGCCTCTGCCTCCTGAGTGCTGGAATCACTGTGGTTATGTGCTGGGTTTATATGGTGCTGAGGATTGAACAGCAGGCTTTGTGCATGGGAGAGTTTTAGCACTCTACCAACTGACCTACATTCCCCAGCCCCTATGATTTTGTTTGTTTGCTTTCAGGACAGTCTATTCTATATATTTTTTCTTCCTCTTGGATCTCTTTGGATCAGGGCATTGCAGAAAAGGGCACATTCCCACGAGGCATCCCCAAGTACACTGTAATCTCTAAAATTAACCTGTAAGCCCCACAAACTCAAGGACCAAGTAACTTCTTGGAATGCTGGGAGTTGTAGTTCTTGGAAAATAACAAAGCCTCATGGGAAAGTACAGTGGCCTATAGGTTTGTTTTTTTAAGGTGCTGCTATATCTCAGGGCCATTTTCAGGTGGGAAGTTCCAGGGAACGGTCCTGACATCTTTTGGTTGATATTTAAAATTTAGTAAAGCTTGCTTTAATTTGGCCCAAGATGGTGGAATTGGTTTTTCTCTGGTGACTCTCAGGATTAACCGTACCTCTAAAAGGTTTTTGGAAGCTTTGCTTTACTTACATGATTCTTGCATGAGCTCTGGTACTGGTGACCAAAGCCATGAAAAGTTCTTTATCCACCCTGGGGATGTCATCGCAAAAGACAGCTTCCCCTGTGGCATGTTTAAGACCTGACAGGTGCATGATGGGACGTCCAACTGGATCTTGGAGAGGCTGGTGAGAATCCACTCTCTACAGAGGAAGAGAGAGTTAGCCCAAGAACCTCTCCTCTCAGGTCGCCTGCCCACTTGGGGGAGGAGGCACAGGACAGTCCCCTTGGGCCACAAATATCCTCGGAGTGAGTCAGAGGATGAGCACAACCATTTCACGATGGAACTAGTGTGGGGTGCTGTCCTCATGCTTCCAGTGACCAACCTGCTGTGTTCCTTATTCTGATGAGGCCTGTGTGATACAGCACGACCTCGGAGAGAGACCTTGGAGTCTGAGTGAGAAGACTTGGCTGGGCAGAATGGGCATGGGACTCTCCAGACCCAGCTGGATGTTCAAAGAGTTTATCCTGGAGCTTTTCTCTGAGAAGCAGGCACTGGATGTGTGTGTGTGTGTGTGTGTGTGTGTGTGTGTGTGTGTGTGCGCATGTGAGTGTGTATTTGTGTGAGTATGTGTATGGATGTGTGTGCGAGTGCGTGCGTGCGTGCGTGCGTGCATGCATGTGCACATGAATGTGTGTATGCATTTGTGTGTGTGTGTGAGTGTGTATGCAAATTGAGTGTGTGTGTCCCTGCGTGTGTATGTTAGGTGTCTAACTGTGGACAAATGAGGTGCTCATTTAACATATCAAAGCAGACTCTGGCTACCAGACTCCCTGGTCCCTTACTCAAAAGTACCTGTTACAGAGTCACGCTGGCTGGCACCCCCCACTCTACTCTCAGCTTCTCCCCCTCTGAGCTTCACTTCTATCCCCTAGCTTCTCTGATTCCTATGTAACCTCAGCCACCTTGGCTTTTGTTCTCTTGGTCTTTGGCTTCTCTCTTAGCTCCCCTTCACCCCCCTTACCTCTCCTCTCCTCTCTTGATTTCCCCCACCCCTTCTCATGGCCCTGTTCAGTCTTGACCCTTTCAAATGCCTCTGGCAGTTTTTTTCCCTCGTATCTACAATAAACCCTACGTCCTCAACCACACCTAGGAGAGCCATGTCCTCATTTTTTCATCTCTCTCTCTCTCTCTCTCTCTCTCTCTCTCTCTCTCTCTCTCTCGTGTGTGTGTGTGTGTGTGTGTGTGTGTGTGTGTGTGTGTCGGGGAGGGCATGTACCAGCAAGAACAGCTATTTTCTAAATCATTCTTCCAGAAGGGTAAGTGTAGTCACTTGCAGGCCTCTTGTTTGCTGACTGGAGATTAAACATGTGCGGTGTAGGCTAGAGACTGAACCTCTGGGCTCAGCCACTCTTCTGGGTAGGTATTTAACAAATACCCAGAGAATATCATTTTAGAGTAATTATGACTGTCTGTCTGCAGATCAGTCTGGCAGTGCAGCCTTGTGTCCTCCAGCACCAGCTCTGGAGCCAGAGGCTACTGATTTGGATTAGGAACAATTAGATAGAACTAAAAGTCACCCTCGTGAATAGCTGGCCTGGCCCACACGATTCTCTCTTATCTCTCAGTGTAGGTTTCAGTGAAATCAAACTCACTGACCTGGTATGTTTGGACTCCCCGGGGTAGCGTGACCTGGAAATCTCCCAGAGAGCTTAGGAACCGGTCTTCGATCTCTGGAGAACGCTGGCTGTCCTGGGATCACTCGGCACAATGAGAGAGACTGGTTAGTCTGGTTCAGGTTGGGTTTGGATTATGAAAAACCGGCTCCTAATGTGCTGAGTGTGGCCTAGTTACCCTGCCAGGGCTTCACTTTTTATGACCCTGGCGCCCTCCCATTCAAGACAGGGCTTGGGTGACTGGTTTCAATCTGATCCTCATGTCCCTGGAGAGAAAGGTCTGATAGTGAACTTGGAGGTTGGAAGGAGAGGGTCGCTGCTATGAAGAAAACTCTAGGCTGGATAAGCCATCTCAGAATAAGCTCATGGGGTCGGTCACACAAGGAAAAAAAATGTTTTTTTTCAGTATCCTAGCTGCTCTGATGTCCTGCCTGAGAAATGAAGTCAGAGGTTAGGGACAGTGGCCACGGGGTGGGGGTGGCTGAGGGTGAGCCTTGCAATCGATTGTGGTCAGGGGAGGGTTGAAAGAGAGTGGGGACAAGGCAGGAGGAACAAGTAGGAGCGTGGCTATCTCGATTAACGTATTCCAGATGTTTGCACTCAGAAAACCTAGAGAGCTGTGTAGATGTTAGTAGACATGCCAGTGTTGGTCTTTTGAAACATAAAAATTCGACTTCACACTTCATATTGGTTACAAAATTCTAGAGAAGGTAAAACAAAGCTTTAGTAGCACACGAGATCAGTGTTTGTCTGGACAGGGGTGAGGATGAAGGAAGGGGTGTGGGGATCCTCCGGAGTGATGAAAGAAAGCGTGTTGTATTTAGTTCGAGCTGGTGGCCCCACAGTTGGGTATCTGTGCACCAAGTTTTATCAGGTGGGATTAATTACATATTTATTATACATTTAAACAGGTGGGTTTAGTTACACATTTATTATTTGTCTCTTGTTTCATGGCAAATTATACTTCAATAAAGTTTATTTTAAAAGAAAAAAAGATCCCAGAGTAGAGACAGAGACCTAGTAACATTTCTGTGCTGGGGCACGGTGACCACCTGAGATCTGAGGTGCTTTGACAGGCAGGCCTTCAGGGCTGAATCCCAGGACTAGTGTTAGCTAGGACTGACAAAGGCTTCCCCAGAACAGAGGACAGATAATGGTAACAAGCTCTCCACAGGACAATTGGCAAAAGCAAGTGGTAAAGCTAAGAACTCTTGCATCAAGGAGCTGACAGAGGCTGGTGTTACATTCTGCCCTTCCAAATCATTATGCTGAAGTCCTAACCTCTAGGAATGCAGAGTGGGACCTATCCAAGCAAGATCAGAGGTTTATTACAGCACTAATGAATTAGAATTGGCTGACGTTATGGCTGATGTATTCTTAGGAGGAGAAATTTGGACATAGACATTCTCACAGGAGCATTGCCATGCGAAGGCATTAGCAGGGTGATACATACAAGGTAAAGAACCCTAAATGTCACCAGCGAACGTCACCAGAAGCCACCAGAAGCCAGGCGAGGGGGCAGAATAGAGCCTCACAGCTCTCTGGAGGAACCCAATCAACTCTGCTGATAACACCTCTGGTTTCCAGTTTATTTATTTATTTGGAGACAGGTCTCACTCTGTAGCCCAGACAGGACTTGAACTCACTGTGATCTCCCTGCCTCAGCCCCTCGAATGTTGGGGCTGCAAGGTTGAGTCACCTCACCCTGCTTCCTGATGGCACCTTGGTTAAGGCCTTCGGGTCTCAAAACCGTGAGACCACGATCATGTGTGAGAGCAGCTGTCACTGCCCTCCAACACACTTACGGTGGACTCAGGGGGCAGCTTCTCGTCGGCCTTCAGTCCCTGCAGGACCTCCAGGTAGAACTTGAAGAAGAAGCTGACAACCAGAGTTCTCCTGAATTCTACTTTGCCTCCCAGGGCAGAGCCTGGCAGGGAGACTTCATCCAGAAGCAGTCTGCAAGCCTCGTCCAGCATCAGCGCGTTCCAGCGCCTGGCACAGTGTGAGGCAAGAAGAATCAATTAAAGGTGGTCTGATTGCACGGAACCGACATTTTTAGAGACCCCCCCCCCCAGGGTTTCCCTTAGAATCACAGATAACAAGGGACTATGGACAAATCAAAGCCTGCGAGTTGCTCCAAGAGGCACAAGAACCATGTCTGAGTGAGAGTGGGGCCGTCTTCAACTGCAGCGTAAATCAAGCATGTTTTAGAGTCAGGATATTCTAGAACCATTGCAGAACATTCTAGAGCAAAACAGAATTCACACCTGGATGCCTTTTACCCAGGAAGAAATAGCATGTACCCTGTGATAAGAGCACTGGGGGCTCTGTGGGGAGGCCACTTGGGTGTTCATTTGCAGGAGAAATGGGTGCTGGAGGAGAAAACACGGGCCATTTTTGTTGTGTCCCTCCCCCCCCCAAAAGTGGCTTAATTGAAGCCAAATAATGTAGAATTAACTCAGCAAAATTAAAGAAGGAAGAAGCAGAGATTTTTTTTTTGAGTCCGAGTTTCTGTCATTCTAGGGCTTTGTCAACAGTTGTCAGGGTTCCAATTGTCCTTCCTGTCATTGAGGTTTCCCTTTAAGGCACAGTGTTCACGTCTTACCGGCCCAGGAGCTGCTGGCAGGTCCTGTGTGCGCTGACAGTGGCGGGCCCCACCCCTCCATAGGCAATGCTCAGCTCCTCAATGATGTCTGTGCCTTCTTTGAACAGGACTCTCATGCCAGCATTTACATCAGGCAAGGCGTTCTGATGGCACTGGGCCTGCCGGAAGGCAGACACAAACTCCCACTGAGGAGACAGAAACCACTCGGGGTTATTTTATACATCAGAATGAAAAGCTGGGTTTCTCCCTTCCCAGGTCCTCTACAAGAGCCACAGATGGTCACAGCTGCTGAGCCATCTCTCCAACTCAGTGATATACCTTTTTTTGTTTTTTTATCCGCTACTTTTGCATGGCAGAGTTTCTGTTCTACAGGAAGGACTATCAAAGATCATCCCTAGCTGAAATGAAACTTAAGACTTCATTATGACCTGTGTGTGTGTGTGTGTGTGTGTGTGTGTGTGGTGTGTGTGAGTGTGTGTGTGTGTGTGTGTGTGTGTGTGTGTGGTGTGTGTGATTATGCTTCTTTTAGAGTCAAGCACAGCTTTTGGGAGGAGGCCTATGGAACAGAGAGGGCAGAAGGCCACCTTCATAGCTAGCTGGGTGGCCCCATCAACTCTCGTATCCTGGGCCAGGGAACATCTGGAGGCCTTGTGTTTCTGTGAGCTGTAGGGTTTGGCAGAAATTTGGGGCTGGGAAAGCCAAGTCTAGGGCTCCAGCTTCCTGTGTGTCAGGTAGAGAAGCTCCAACTTCAGCCGGAGAGCCTTCACCCACGGAAACAAGTGGGCTTGGGAGCATGACCACAGGCCTTGTGCAGGCCACACCCCACAGCTGCAACAACAACCAAACCCCACATCCCAGAACCGCTTGCGCAGGGCAGTTCCAGAGGCTTATTGCTGAGCCAGTTTGCAGTGGGTCAGGGAACAGTTTTGGGCGCACGGTCACTTAGCTGCCACCTGTCTGCAAGTGGCAGAGGTGACTTCACTACGGACGACAGGGAGACACAACTTCAAGGCAACCAGCCAGGTTCTTACCTTCTGAGAGTGGGGGATGTACACAGACCCCAGAATCTCCTCGGGCTTCAGGTCTGCACTTGCCAACCCAGTAAGAAAATGTCCATTGAGGGGAATCTGCCGGAGGCCTTCTGTGGAAGGAAATGCCATTTCTGTGTAACTGTGAGAAAAGCAAGCCCCACTCGCTCTTTCAGAGATTGGCTGCCAGAGGAGAAGGTACACAACCTCTGTTCATAGAGACTGATGCAGAGGTCCCGGTCTGTGACACTGTCCCCTTTCCCTTCACTGTGCACGCATTTGTTTTCCTGTCAATGCTCATACTGTACCGACCACCCCTGTGGGTTTTCATCCTTCAGCCGAGGCTGGCTAACTAAGTGAACCGTGGACGCAGGGTCGAGGGTGAGGTGTAACTTATGCTAACACTGGGTTTACTGTCACAGCCAGCAGAGTTATCTGCTTTTCATGCTTGCTGCAGTTTTGTGTTCCTGACGAAAACACACCTTTAAACAGCTTGTCAAATCTCCCTTGGGCTTAGCTATCACCTCTTGGGCCCGGAGCGCCATCCCCCAGCTTTAAAATATGGTTTGCACTTTCTAAGGTATAGAACAGCTGTTCTCAGCCTGTCCTAAGACCATCGGAAAATACAGATATTTACATTATGATTTATAACAGTAGCAAAATTACAGTCATGAGGTAGCAATGAAAATAATTTTATGGTGGTGGGGGGGTCACCACAACATGAGGAACTGTACTAAAGAGTTGCTGTGTTTGCAAGGTTAAGAACCACTGGTATAGGATGAGTCCCAAGGAGGTTAAACTACAGCCCAGGGATGGCACAAGCTCTGTGCTGGCCGGAATGCTGGCATAGTTGTAATTGGATGGGAAACCCCCAAGTCCCCGCTAATCACTGCCTACTTGCCTTGCTACTAAGTCTGTGAGCTGAGATCCTGCCTTCTCTGGAGTGATGGAGGTCTGCGCTAGCATTGGCCAGAGTTTGGAAAGCAGAAACCACAAGTCAAAGGGTACTACAAATACCCAGTAGAACATTGCTACCATCACGATAGCAGAAGGCCCTGGGAAGGGGCTTCACCATCTTGGTATCCCCAGAGCCTTAGTTTCTTGACTGTTTTGTGGGTTATACTGGGGTCATCCCAAACTACAGAGAGGAGCCTGGTCCAGCCAGCACACTTAATCTTCTATGGCCTTCCTCTTAGTAGGCTTCATGCAAAAGCAATTAGGGGGTCGAGCCTAAGCACTTTTTCTCAGCCCCCAAGTCTCTCCTCACCACCTCTAAGCTCTGAGCAGTGAGTGACAGCATTAAGCACCTCAGGGAGCCTAGAAGTCTACAGGGGCAGTGGCGGTGGCTGCTTCCTCTGTATGTGCCCTAAGAAATATTTTGCTATATCTAAAAGTGAGATTTAACATTGTTTCCTGGCCTCCACAGTGTTTCAATGATCCTAATTGATTTCCCAGCTGTTATTAGCTTGGAATTTTTACAAGGGAAGCTGCCTTATCAGACAGGGTGTCCCCAGAATTAGCAATAAAGGTCGGGCATTATTGCCTATTGATTCCCACAAGGAGGCTGCCTTATCAGTCAGGGTATTTCCAGAGTTAGAGAGAGTAGTCAAACACTATTGTTATCTGTAAACATAGTTAGAACTCTAAGAGCAGTGCCACACAAGGCAGAATTGCTCTACAAACTAGAGAGTAGTCAAAAAGCTTCCTGAATTAATGTTTGTGTTACAAGCCAAACCATTCCCAGGAGCTGCTAGAATGGGACCTCCTGGTGCTTACCTGCTTAGGGCTGTCAAGATAGCCCAGCGGGGGAAGAGCACTGTTGCTCTTCCAAAGGAATCATTAACACCTGGCTGTTTGATTTTACTTTGATGTGACCACTACCTGCCTACGTGATCCCTGACATTCACCCTGTTTCTGTATACTATATAAGCCTGATTTTCACTTTGTGCCCTCCCTTGTGTCATCTGTTTGTCACTAGCCGAATTCTTTGCCCACCAGGCCAGAACTCTTAATCACCCTGCAGAACAAGGGGCCCCTGTAGCAACCTAGACCGTGGCAAGATTGGATGTAGATTGAAGGAGGAGTCTTGCTCTCTTAGGCTGAAGGAAGGCACCCTCTGCAACCTACCCCTCGTTTTTTTTTTTTTCTTTTGAGACAGAGTCTCTTTTCGTAGTCCTGGAACTCACTATGTAGACCAGGATGGCCTCAGACTCCCAGAGATCCTCCTGCCTCTGCCTCGAGAGTGCTGGGATTAAAGGTGTGTGCCACCAAACTAGTTCTCAGACTCTTTTTTTTTTTTTTTTAAAGAATTTAGTTTTCTGGGAATCTTGGAGTCACCTCCTCACCCTACTGCTCTAGGACACCTGTCACCAGTGTTTGTGTCTGGATCCTTCTACCTGAATCTCTCAGGATGAGCCGCCAGGGTGTTCCTGCACTCCAGGACTTGGTAATCCAGAGGCTGCTTCATAATGAAGACTTGGCTGTCTCTGCTCTGGAGGACCTCCCCTCATTGTTTTTCCCACAACTGTTCAAGGAGGCCTACACTAAGAGTCGACATAAGATTGTGAAGCACCTGATAGCAACTTGGCCCTACCCCAACCTCTATACTGGCCCTCTGACGTGGAAGTTCCAATTGTATCATATCAAGGGTATTTTCGATGCGATAGATTGGCTTACTGGAGAGAAGATTTGGCCTTGGAGGTGTACACTGAAAGAGCTCTACCTGCTGGATGTCAAGCATGACTTTCTGATAATAATGAATCCAAGACAGGATCATCTCTGCACACCACAGCCCCAACCAGGGGAGGAAGATACCACACCAGTGCTGAAGAAACCAATAACTGTTTATGCTGACTCTGCCTTCATGGCAGACAATCACTACTGTGATTTCTTGGTGCAGGAATTCAATGAGAGATCGAATACAATGAGCTTGAATTTTAAGGAGATGGCACCACAAAAGAAGGCTGAGATAGAACGTGTTAGATCCCTTGGGATATCCTGGGATCTGATGTTTGAATAAGCCACCTGGCATGGGTGCTATGAAGAGTAGTCTGTGCTCCTAACTCTTTAGACATCTCTCTAGCCTCAGATATAATCACCATGTGACACAGGCAGGCTTGAGACTCGCTATGTAGACTGCCTTCATTAACTTCTGCCTCTGGGGTATTGAAATTAAAGTGGTGCACAGCTATGCTTGATTAAAAAAAAAGAATTTAATTTTATTTTTAGTTATGTACAGGTGTTTTATTTATGTGGTTACGCGCATGTGAATATGGGTGACATCAGAGCTAGAGATGTCAGATTTCCTGGAACTGGAGTTATAGGTAGTTGTGAGCTACCTGACTCGGGAGCTGGGAAGTAAGCTCAGGCCCTCAGTGACAGCAGAGAGCGTTCTTAGCTGCAGAGCCATTTCTCCAGCCACGTTCATTTCACTGAAAGACTGGTTTTTATTTTTTGAAATGATATATACTGTATAGCTATATGTCTCTGTGAACATGGACTGTAAGTGTGGGTGCCCACAGCAGCTGGGGATGTTGAGTCTCCTAGGAACCGGAGTCGTTGGTGGTTGTGAGCCACCTGATGTGGGTGCCAGGAACTGACTCCAGGACCCTGAAACCTTACTCTCATAGTAACCTTTGTATATCATCCCTGGTCAAACAAGAACATGTGAACTAACACATGAGCATATGGTGTGTGTGTGTGTGTGTGTGTGTGTGTGTGTGTGTTGTCAATAGAAAGCACCTCTGCCCATTGCTACAATGTACCTTCCTCATGACAAAAGCTCCCTATGGTGAACTGAGAATTGATGACCTAGGCAACTACTTAAGGCAGTTCCTTAAGAAAAACTTAAAAATGTAATTAAAAACAAAACAAAACAAAACAAAAACCCAAAGGCTCTTTAAGGGCTGCCTGGAGTGGTGCTTACCTTCTGACAGCAGATTGAGTGTGGTGTTACCCACAGAGAGGATAGGATTCAGGTCCGAGTAGCAATGCCTGCTTATAACATGTCCACCTAAGGACTAGAGAGAGAGAGCGACATCTTGGTTAGGGTCTCAGGTCAGGACATTTGCTTGCTATCCTGTCAGGGTCTCGGAAGGGTCAAGAGGAATCTTGGCCAGTTCTGTCCTCAGGGTCTGCGGATGCTGGGAGGCATCCCTTGTCTGTCCTCAGGGTCTGCGGATGCTGGGAGGCATCCCTTGTGCTCTCTTTGTCTGACCCTATTTCTCCCTTAGATGTGCTTCCAACCCCCAAACTCATTTGTCACCCTCTCCTTGACAGGCTCTAGTGGGTTTTGTCATTTGGAATCACTTGATTTCCAAAGAGTCAATGACATCTGCCGACTCCCCAGGGTCTAAGGATCTCTGTGGATGTTGGAGAAGAGGCATGTATGTGTGCTTGGAAAACCTCATGACAGTGGTTTGAATAGCACAAAGCCAAAGGCTGGCTAGCTTTCTGTAGGTACTATACTTCTGTTAATGAAGCCTAAGATTAAGTTAGTCTTTTTGACAGATTTGTCAAGAACTTAGTAAAACCATGATGGCCTTTGTGACCAGTGTTCCTGCTTAGCTACTGTGTTGAATTTCATCTAGAATTTTCCTGAACGTTTTACTAAATATTATTTATTGATTTAAAAGTCTCTGTTAATTGATCTGTCATTTCAACCCATGGAGATCTTTTGGCTTATCCTGATGTCTCAATGATGAGAAACAAGTGTGTGCCCTGAGACTGACAGCTAGAGACTCACCGCCATGTTCCGGATCTGCTGTCCTGCCAGGCTCCGGAGGTGTTTCAGGAGAGCTCGGTAGGTCTGAGTTTTCTCCTCCGGCAGCTCAGAGATGCTCTCAGCCAAGATGTCCTTCACATGAGCAAGGCTGCAGCAGGCACCTATGGTCAGTCCTGGAAAAGCAGGTTGCTTTGGTTGGCATGGGAGGGCCAGAGCTGGCATTGCTACACTGGGTCTCGCTTAACATTTGGTTAGTGTGCTGACTGCGATTGTGGCTGCTCACAGGGTCACCAGGAGCTCCCACATCAGCTTGATCAGTCTTTGGGAATTGGGCTTTCTATGTGTATGTGTGCCTGTGGTGTGTGTGTGTGTGTGTGTGTGTGTGTGTGTGTGTGTATAAACTTGGTTGGCAATCCTGGTTTGTTTGTTTGTTTGTTTGTTTGTTTGTTTTTTGAGTCAAAGCCTTTCATTGGTTCAGAGCCTGTTAGACCAAATTGGGCCCATGAGCCTCAGAGGTCTGCCTATCTCCACTTCCCTAATATTGTGATTATATCGTGTCCTGCCTTGCCCAGATATTTTACGTGGATTCTGGGGATCAAACTTAGGTCTTTAAGCTTGCAAGTCCCAGATAGCTGAGCCAATTTCTCCAGCCCTGGCTATGAAACTTTTAAAAGTCTCCACGGTGACTGGTTTCCTGTGTAGCTATGCATGGGACCCTGTGGCCACACTCATCTTTGGACAAGTGTGAAGAAACAGAGATAGGAGAGAAGAAGTGTTGGTAACAACATGCCAGTGATAGATCCTGCTAGAACTCCCATGATCCTTTTGGGCGACCGTGATTACTACATGGTTAAGGAGAATAAATCTGATAACATTCTCACAATGGCAAAGGTCATTTGAATCTCAGGGTCTAAAATCAACAATTATTTTTTGGAAGGGAAGAGTTTTTATGCAAACTTGAAGGACAAAAATGAGTGACCTTTTCCCTGGCTTTATGGTTCTCACAGGGTTTATAGTGGTGCAATTTGAATATGACGCGATGCCACCACACTGAAAGGGTTTATGGTGATGCCAACTTGAATCTGACATGAAACTACCTCACTAAGCTCCTGATGATTCTTAGAGAAAAATATGTGAACGATCAACCCAATTAACGAACAAACTGAGCTTCTATTTACCTGTCAAGAAGTGAAATAGGCTGTGTGTACCCCTCCATGTAAATCCCCTCTCTTTGTGTGACCTTTTAGTATATTCTGACTTTAAAACATTTCAAAATATTATAGCTTAGGAATTTAGGCCACGATGACCCAAACAAGAGTGAAATCAGTCACGTTTTGGCTGAGGATTTTCCAACTCTGATAACCATATCCTTCATGAATGGGTCCATGAGGGACACTGGCTAATCCAACGGACACATCCCAAGGGAGCAGCTGCCTCAGGCTACTCATTGGTTGGTAGTGTTGGGTGTGGGGAAGTTCTGGGGTCACAGGAAGGGGTGAAGGGAGCCGTGGGTGAGTACCCAGGAGGAGAGGGACAGTGGTACTTGCCAACTGGACAGAAATCAATCAACGTTTTGACAACAATTGGAGTTAAACTCATGAGGATTGGCAAGGTGTGAGCAAGAACTTGAAGGTTTCTCCTCAGTAGAATGAAAAGGTTCAAATCAATATAAGAAAGTGTGTGCTCACCCAAACCACCCAGAGCTGACCATTTAAAAGAAATCCTTCACCTCTCTCGCGTTTCTATAATGAAACCCTAGCACACAGGGTTTGAGTTGAGCTCACTTGCAGGTTTGGATAACAACTGCTGGGAGTCTGACTTTATCAGGTTTCAGGTTGGACTTGGAATTTTCTCTTGTTGACTCATCTTTGAGAGTATTCAACCCTCCCACAAGCTATGTTTTTATCAATATTAAATGTTCTTGGCACAATACATCCCCTGTATTTGCCAACACACCCCATGACCCCCCTCAACTCCCCACAGCATCACTAACCTCAGCTAACTTCCCAGATGGAGAAGACCAGCAGCTCTTTATAATCCACATGCCAAGAAGAAATCTGTAACTAAATAGACTCTCCTATTCAGAATGTCAGCCTGAAGTCCTTGTCCTGTCCCAGCATCTCTTAAAAGATAACTCTTAGGAGAGCTGGTCTCGCCTCTGAACCCCTACCTATGGCCTGTTGACGCCTTATCCCCATAGGTTCTATTGGAATCTACTGTTTACTTTTGTAAAAACTCTGGCCTTAGCCAGATGGAGTGGCACATGCCTGTATCCCCGGCACTTAGGAGCCTGAGACACCGTGATTTTGAGGCCAGTCTGGGCTACCTAAGGACACTGTGCCTCTAAAACCAAACCAAACCAAACCAAACCAAACCAAACCAAACCAAACCAAACCAAATAGTCTTTCCAACAGCAAACTAAAACTCAAACCCAAGGGCTAGAGAGATGGGCTCAATGGTTAAGAGCAGTGGCTGCTATTCCAGAGGATCTAGGTTCAATTTCCAGAGCACCCACACGACAGCTCACAACTGTCTATACCGCCAATTCCAGGGCATCTTGTACCTTCACACAGGCATGCATGCAGGCAAAACACCAATGCATGTGAAATAAAAATTAAAACAAACACTCAACCCCCAAATCCCAGCTGTATCTCTGCAGGAGCCTAGTAGAGCTAACCTTGTTCCCTGTCAAATAATTCATTGTCCCCGAAAAGACAATGCCTGGCTCTCTTTAGGGAAAGAAACCAGACATAACATCTTACTGCTCTCACTTAAGCCAGAAATACAGAGCAGAGTGGCTCATCACTGCCTCTTTCGGCTTCTAGTTGCCTTTTGTTTTTGAGACTGTCTCTTCTAGCCAAGGCTGGCCTTGAATTCTGATCCTCCCTCCCCCTCCTTCCAACTGTTGGGATTCCAGGCGTAAGGCCAGGAGCCACCACACCCCGCTCCCGCTTCTGCTTTTGACACAGATAACAACAAACAAACAAGCAAAAAACTCCACACAGCTCACCCCTCTAGTGGGGCTCCGAATGCCAGCTCTCTGCTCTATAGTTCTGTCCCCACAGGAATTCAAACTCTGACCAAGGCCAGATAGGCCATCTGGGCCTTTGTTCTGGTATTTCCATTGTTCACATTACCTCCTCACAGTGTTTTTATATAATTTTTTTTTTTGTCTCTGGTCACAAAACTTATTTTGCCTTCTGACAGATTCAGAAGTCTCCAACTAGCTTTGATTCTCAGGGTTTTAAACTTTGACTCTATGCCTCAAGGGGCCCATATTGGTATTGACTTTGGGACACTTCGTAGTAATGATTTTGAAAGAAAACTAGACTGAGCCAACTGCGGTTATGATATGAATGAATGTATAGTTTAAAGAGACCTTTACATCCAAAGCGGGACTAGAGTAGAGATATGACTCCTGGGGGTGCTGCCCTGAGCACAGCTGGTTCCAGTTCACCCCAGTGGTGCTCACGCTTCCGGCCACAGGAAGTTTCCTGAAGGCCACTAGAGGGCGCTCACGCCTTAGCTTTAAGTGAGTCCTTTGGCAGATGGACCAAGCTGGGCGGTTAGTGTGAAAAGGCAGTGGGGCTTCCGAACTGCGAACTGCGAGCAGGTGCCCTTGTAACCTGATGCCCTCAGGGGAGCACATTTTCTTTCTGCACCCCATGTTCTTCATCTATGGAGGAAAGAGTAGGCTATATTGAGGATTTTGAATTGTGCCTCAAAAGGCCCTTTTGACAGAGCCCTCAGAGACAAGAGGGTTGAGGGAAAGTGTCCCTTTCCTATGGCGCAACCTAGTTTCATTACTTATTTTATTTAGATTTGAAGAGTTGATACCGAGACTTGGTATCAGAGAAAAGTTGGGAAGCGGGAAGGCTAGCAGGTGCTTGGCCAAAGAGTATGCAGGGTCTCTGGCTACAACCTTGGCTTTAGTCATGAGGTTTGCAGTGGACATACACTTTTGCTTCAGAAAAAGAATGCTGTGAGCCTGGGCTGATAAGATAGATGCTGGAGGGTTTTCTGCCGAATCCCATGGGGGTAGGTCAGTGCAAGGGTCAGTCATTCATATTTTCCTAGAAGGGCTGGAACTCACCGTCACTGGTTTTGGTCACCATTTTTAGATCAGGAATTCTTGCAGGATACAGGAGAACTGGGTAAAAGTGTCCCTGAGGCTTCATGGCTGGTCCTGAATGAAAAAAAAATGCATTTTAGAGAGACAGAAAATGCTTTTTCTTTTACATTGAAAATTTCTCATAAAAATATTCATATATAAAGCATAACTTTGATAATAAATATGTATGGAAGTAAAAGCAGTATATATATAGCCGTGTGTGTGTGTGTGTGTGTGTATGTGTGTGTGTATATATATATATATATATATGTACATATATATATTCCTTTGCCCAGTGTATGCATTCCCTGACTTGTACTCCTGCTATGCTGACCAATAGGAAATAAAACTGCGGGAGGTCCCTCAAACTCTCTTCCACATAGGAACTTGGAGATACTTCTAAGAATGTTTGTGGCTGGGAGTGGTGGTGCATGCCTTTGATCTCAGCACTCAGGAGGCAGAGCCAGGTGAGTTTGAACTCTGTGAGTTTGAGACCAGACTGGCCTACCCAGTGAGTTCCAGGCTGGTCAAAGTGATAGTGAGACCCTGTCTCAAAACAAGCAAACAAAAAACCCAAACCAAACCAAAACAGGGAATGCTCTTGTGACTCAGTGGCAAGCACCTGCTGAGCGTGTGTGTGTGTGTGTGTGTGAGGCTCTAGGTTTGATCCACAGCATGGGGAAAAAAAGACATTTATAAAACCTTGGGACCCTGGAAATAGCTGAAGCTGTTTTAACAGCTGCCTTCCTACGGTAGACCGGAGGGGCAAATCTTTCTGTGCTCATATAATGGAGCAGGACAATGGTGCAAAAAGAGGGGATGAGTTTCAGGTCAAGAATGTTGTCGAAAAATCCCACAAATTTCAGAGTAATAGTGACCGTCTCTGTGCAGTACATACACAATTAATCAATACATTGTTTGGGAATTCAAACGTATGTGGTAATTATAAAATCGAGGAAGACACTGGCCAATGGACCAGCACACTTCAGCTGAGGGGTGCCATCAGGAGGGAAGGGAGGGAGGAGCAATGTGCGTGCCTCTTCTTTTATCTCAGATGGCCAGTGGTTAGAACACCAATTGCAAGTTTGTGGGGAATGCTGGGCATCAAACCCAGAGCTTGGACAGACTAGGTTAGCATTCTACCACTGGGCTCTGTGTGTGTGTATGTGTGCGTGTGCGTGTGCATGCGTGTGCGTGTGTGTGTGTGTGTGTGTGTGTGTGAAGCAAAGTAGTCAGTAGGTATGTTTGTTAATACATCCACAAGTATTTTAAGTCTCTATGTCTACTCAATATTTAACTGTAACAAAATAACAAGAGGCAAAATGAATTACAACTTTTTTTTTGTTTTTGTTTTTTTGTTTGTTTGTTTTTGTTTTTCGAGACAGAGTTTCTCTGTGTAGCCCTGGCTGTCCTGGAACTCACACTGTAAACCAGGCTGGCCTAGAACTCAGAAATCTGCCTGCCTCTGCCTCCCAAGTGCTGGGATTAAAAGGCGTGTGCCACCACCGTCCGGCTGAATTAAAACATTTTTTTAAAAACCCTGGTGTATCATCCCCAGTCATCCTGAATACTACTAGGGTGTATGTCCGTCACCTTTGGAGGTCATTGAATTTACTAGACAGGTGAATATTTCATCTCTAAGCGGCAGACTGGGGATGGTGCAGGGGCCAGGAAGTTCAGCCAGGTGTCAACAATGGAATAAGCAGACTGTTACCACTTACCCAGAGCCGTGTTGCCCGAGATGAGAGGGGCTTCGGGGTACTTGGCTTTCAACACCAAGAGTTCTTGGAGGGTTCCTGGGGTGATCCAGGTAATTCTCTCTCCATAAAAGGTTAGGGTTCGCTTCTCTGGGTTCTCAGCCATCCTCTGAGGGCAAATGATAGGATATGTACCTGTGTAGATACCAGTCGCTCTGGGCCACACCAGGCCCTGGGTGGGTTGTGTCCCTCTAGGAAGATTTTAGGGTTTCAGGGGCTACTTACCCAGAAAGACACTGACTATGTCCGCTGGCTAAAGCCTGAATTCATGTAAATTTAGGAACAAGTGATCCTATAGGTCAGCACCTGCCATTGACTACTACCTAGCTGGGATAATTTAGTATTAATTCAGTTTCATGGCTTTTAAATCACAGTTATCCTAATGATCCTAAATGAATACCATCAGTCTGGATTTTTTTTCCTCTAACATTTAAGTCATTTCTCAGTGAGTTCTTGACGTCTGTCACCTCTTAGATGTGTCCGGGGCACCTCACATTTAATTTGCCCCAAACAGACTCCTCATAGCCTCTCTCAGCCCTTGAAAAGGGACACTGAAGGAAAGACGACCTGCCCCTCTGGAGGTTTTTCCATCTGGTAACCGGTCCCCTCTAGCTACACATAACACTGGGGTCAGGCTTGGCTCTGTCACGTGACATCGCACCCAGCAGCAAGCATACCCAGAATCCACTTGGCCCTCACCACCTGCATCAGAGGTCTAGCCACTGCCCTCTGGGATGTTGTTTATCCCCTCATAGAACACACTGCTTCTTTCCTCCCTGCCCTTTACCCAAGTGTTCGGAGGTTCTTGGCTCAGCAACAGGCGGCATCCTGATAGGATGTCAGCAGGAGCTTGGCCCGCTCCTACGCCACCTCCCTCATCGTGGCTTTTCCTATACACAAGGGAAATCTGGAATCCAAGCAATGTTAAGTCCAGCACGGCCTGCCCTGATGGTTTCTGACCTTCCCTCTTTTCTGTGTTCTGTCTTGGCTCATCGAGTTTGGATTAGGCCCGCTGTGTCGTCTCGTCTTGCCTCTAGTATGTTCACACTCACTGTTCCTGTGGCCTGGATGCTTCTCCCAGAACACCTCCCCGTGACAGACTCCATTCTTCCTTCTAGAATTTCTTCAGACATCACCTCGTCAGAGGCCACGGCACTGAAAATTACAGTCACTTGCGTTCTAGCCTTGTCTCTGCCTGGTGATTTTTTTTTTTTTCCTTAGCTCTGGATGTCTTGGAACTTACTGTGTAGACCAGGATGGCCTTGAACTCACAGAAATCCAACTGCCTCTGCCTCCTGAGTGCTTGGGATAATGAGTGCTTGGAATATGTAAACGGCACTATGCCCAGTTTACATATTCATCTATTATTTTGCTTACCACCCACCTTTCTTACCAGATTACAAGCTCCCCTAGGGCAGTGTCTTCTGCTACCGTTGTCTCTTACAGAATAGTTAGTACTAACAACAGTCCAGTGTGTTGCTAAATGGATACTTATTTTTGAATGAGTATACTCTCATTCAAAATATTTAGAATATTTTCTTCCCCCAGAAAATGGGGGCTGAGGAGGGCTAGGGGCATATACTGCTCTTGGCAGAGGACCTGAGTTTGGTTCTCAGCCCCCCAGGTTGGGTGGTTCATAATGCCTGCTATGCCAGCTCCAGGGATGTGACACATGGGCACACGGGCCTGTGTATACACTCAGGGGGAACACTCGCACAAAGACACACCAATATACACATCATTGAAATTAGAAATAAATATTTAGTAAAAGAGGGAAAGGTATTTTATAGACGGGGCCTGGGACGTCTGAGAAGGAGTGTTCACTCTGCTTATGGAGGAGGGGTGGAGCAGGGTACCCCTGTTTCTGTCAGTCAAGAAACTGCCCCCAAAGCAGGGGGCAAAGGAGAGAAGCATTGTTTCTTACAGTCGGTACAATGGAGTTCCTGGGAAAACACAGGGATGCTCAGAAAAGCCGAATGTCCTGGCCAGTCAACAGGGACACTTTCCAGATCACACTGATGAAAGTGATGGTGGGGTCGTGTTTTAAAAAGCCCAAGGTCAGCCAGGGAGGGGAGGAAGTAGGTTTCTGGATCCTAACCAACACTTCTCCCATTTGACATGTCACCGAAAGGATATGGTAGACTTACAAAATTGGGTTCATAACGGGAGATTTAAACAAGCACATAGAATACCTGTGTTGTCTTACCAGGAGTTCTGGGGGAAATATGAGCTCCTGGGTTGGGTCCAAGGGCTGGAACTCGTCCTTCACAAATAGCTCCGTGCAAATCTTGATAAAAGGAAGAAGCAGATGGCTGTGTCAACTCAGCTCAATTGGAAAGAGCCATGGAATTCTTTAAGGAATTAGGCAGGATGCGTGCAGTAGGAGTCTCTCACTCCCCTAATACAGGGAACTCACTGTAACCCAATGACTTAAAATAGGATGGAATTGCAAGAGAGCAGTCGATTGCCACTAATATGATTCCAAAGGAAGGAGTGTCGTCGACTCTGATAAAGAGCATCTTGGGAAATGCCAAGACATCTCATGAAAGTGAACAGATGCTGAAGAAGTTTGGGGAACCTGCACTGGGCTTACTGTTCCCTCCTTGGCCAATCATGGTCAACAATCTAGAGCTCTGGGGAAGTCCCACAGTTTTAGGGAAAATGACTCTAAACATATCTTCCTTCATAAACACACACACACACACACACATACACACACACACGTCATGACTGTTTACTGAAGGCTTTTACACATGTTAGTGTTATTTCATTTCCATGATAATGGTATTAAAAGAAGTTATAATCAGAATTTTGCCCATCAGGAAAGGAAAGCTGAGCATTAACGGACGCAACTGCCCTCCCGTCTCGCTCACATCTGCTTTAGCTTTTAACTCACAGCCACTCTCTCATACCCGAGGACACAGGAAAACTGGGCTGTGGGATATGGGGTGTGGGGTGCAGGTGGGTGCAGGCACATAGAGAAGAGAGAGAGTCACAGGCATTGGAGGGTTGACAGGTCTGGTTCCCTCTTAACACCCCCCACCCCCACCAACCTTTCCACGGAAAGGTGCTTAACCTTTCTAAAGAGTAAATGGAAATATTGCTTATTTTGGAGGGTAATTGTGATGATTAGATGAAATGGCCTGACATTTGTCATTTCCCACTCCTTGTCTTTTTTTTTTTTTTTTTTTTTCCTGTCTCTCTAAGGCCTTTCGAGGTTCCAGGAAGATCACATAGTTAACTCCTCGTACAGACTCTCTGTACCGCTGCAGGTCACGTCAACAGTGGACCAATTGTTTTTTTGTATGTGTGAGAAGTAGCTTGGGCAGTCCTTGGGGCCAGTGATTTGGTTCTAAAACCTTGAAAAAAGATTTCACCTGAGAACTAGAGTGGCAAACAACGAATCAACCCGCAGAAATGAACAGTTCTAAACAGGTTCTAGGGCAAGACTTAACAGTTATCTAAATGGAAGATGGTCAGAGAGTAAGGGGAAGGGGCAGTCACAGGCAGACACTTGGCCACACAGCAGGGACACCCCTGTGAACTGCTGTGCCTCTCAGCACTCAGCCCTCTCCACAGACTTTAACACGCTAGTGTGTGTTACTGTAAGGAAAGGCTGAGGCCTTACTTTATCATTGTGTTTCTCCTTATGAGTAAACACCGAGGCACGCTCTAGCTTAAACACATCCCTTGGTGTTTGGTTTAATGTAAGTCAAGTGGTACCTAGAGCCTAGCTGATGCTCAGCCTGAATGCCTGTCTTCAAGGTAGAGAATGGACTTTGGGATGTGTTGACAATCTTCTGTGAGTCACTCTGGGGGTGTGCAGCTTGCCTCCTCGAGTAAGATCTCTTTATTCCACTGCACGCCTTCTTTAGACTAAAGAAAGGATGTCAGTGGGAGGGGAGTGTGGACAGGTGGGTCTGCAGAACACACACACACAGAGAAAGAAGATGAGAGGCAGTTTCCCTCGGGCCCGCTCTGAGCTCTTCCACAGTATAAGAGGTGTTAGTTGGGATCTCATTAACCTCTCTGTTTGACTCCTGTGAGAACAGGGCGTGGATCTTCTAGAAAAGGAGTGTCTCAGAGACAGGCGGATTTCTGAGTTCAAGGCCAGCCTGATCTACAGAGTGAGTTCCAGGACAGCCAGGGCTACACAGAGAAACCCTGTCTTGAAAAACCAATATATTTGCAGCCCCTTAGGATGAACAACAATTACTAACTAGTACCCTCAGAGCTCCCAGGGACCCAACCACCAATCAAGGACTATACAGGGTGGGACTGAATGTTCTGGCAGCATGTGTATAGTAGAGGACTGCAAATTTGATCATCAGTAGGAGGAAAGGACCTCGGCCTTGTGAAGGTTCTGTGCCCCAGTGTAGGGGAATGCCAGGGCCAATAAGTGGGAGAGGGTGGGGTGGCAGGCATGGGGAGGGGGGAGGCAAAAGAAGTTTGTTTTTGTTGTTTTTGTTTGTTTGTTTGTTTGTTTTTTGGAGGGGAACCTGGGAAAGGGAAAATTTACATGTAAATAAAGAAATTATCTAAAAAAAAAAAAGAAAGAAAAACCAATATATACATATATATATACATGTGTGTGTATGTGTATATATGTGTGTGTATATATATATGTATATATGTGTATGTATATATATGTATACATATACACACACACACACATATATATATATACACACATATATATATTAATAAAAGAAAAGGAGTGTCTCCCAGATGATAGAGCCAGAGGCTGGGCTCTATCAGTGATGGAGCATGATGCCTTTAGTCCCAGCACTTGGGAGGCAGAGGCAGGTGGATTTCTGAGTTCAAGGCCAGCCTGGTCTACAGAGTGAGCTCCAGGACAGCCAGGGCTATACCGAGAAACCCTGTCTTGAAAAAACAAAAAACAAAAAACCAAAACAAACAAACAAACAAACAACCCCCCCCCAAAAAAAAACTCCAACCAAACAAACAAAAGGGCCAGAGGCTGGAAAGCTGCTATGGACTTGGCTTGCCCTTAGCTTCCTAGGTGATGGTGCACAGAGAGAGAACAAAACAGAGGGACTCACATCACTTTTGTTTCCTGATGAGTCACTTTCCTTTTGGTTCAAGCAGCACTGTCCCGTTCCTCTCTGTGGACAACCATCTGGCTCCTGAGGACATGAAGTGCTATATGTGAACAATATTGTTTATAGGCAAATAAGGATGTGCCCTGAAGGTTTGAACAACCTGTAGGAGACATCAGACTCTGAAGCCACCTTCTACTTACAGGGATAGCACAAGGCTGTTCTGGCTTTGCTTGTTTACTTATTTTATAAGGTAACTTATGAAATGCATACCATATAAACATGTAATATAAAATAGCACAAGGTGCAGAAGTGTAAAGAAACAGCCAGTGCCCAAGTCACTGGCATTTTGATGTATTTGTATTGTATTTATATCATATATATGCTGTACTCAGTAGATAAACATCGTTCATTGCAATTATAATATCATGTTCATATCTGAGCTATTTTAGGGTAATGACTGGTGGTAAAATACATTTTTTATGGTATTTTTCAGGGCAACCACAATACAGTCACTATAGCACATATGTTTGGAACATTGTTCATTATAATTCACATGGAACCTTTACGAAAGGGAAATGCAGCTGGGTGAGTTGATGGCAGTTTTTAAGTGGTTCCTGCTTGCAGCTCATCTGTTTCCGTTTCTTGCAACCCTGCTCCTTGTCCCTGCTTCCTCAGGCAGTTTCTCCTGCCTTGCACTTCCTCCCAATTGTTTGAATTCCCTATCCTTCCCCGGTGTCTTTAGCTGCACTTGCTGACTCTGTCCAAGAAGCAAAAGCAGCTGGCTGAGCAAGCAGCCCTTCCTCTCCCACTATAAGCTCTTGGAGTCCCTAGGATGAATGGGGGTCAACGGTGGCTATTGGAACTCCTTTTGGGCTTTGTCTCCAGCACCTGTGTTCCAGGAGCGACAGGTAACGCCTACACTCTTAGGGGAAGGAGTTGATTTAGCACACCTGCTGGTTTCTCATGCTTTCCCACTTACAGCAGCAATCTGCTGGGTGTACATTCTCTTCATTCCACTTTTTTAGTGTGTCAGTTCTGGCTCCCTCACGAGGCAATAGAAATCTGGGGCACACATGACCAGAATACCTGCCTGACTTTGGGACACACCCATTGTACATTTCCAAGTCTACCTCTACTGTGTGTGGAACTAAGGCAGGAGTACATACAGAGATGTTAGCCTGTGGCTTCTGCTTTCTCTTCCTACATAGCTCTGCAGGGGCCTCATATGCTCCTGTGGATACCCCAGCCCAGTGTCCTCTCTCTCTCTCTCTCTAAGGAGCTTCACTGATCTTGTGTGCACACATTGGCTCCTAAGACCTTCCCTTGACCATCTCAGGAAAGTACCTAGCCTAAAGGTACACTTAAAGCCCTATGTGGAGAATGATCCAGAAAAGGATAGGCATATCGCTTTGTCCGTATGGACTCCTGAATAGCTGGATAAGGACCACAGGGGGATCCTCCAAGATGTGAGGTGCCCTTTGCTTCTGCCTAGTGTCTCCCCGAGAATCCACCCTGTCCTAGCAGAGGGTCATCAGATGCAGCATGTTGAGTGTCTGTCAAATGCTGTTCAGTCAACAGCATTCTCCATACGAGTAATTATTTGTAGAACTCTTACTAACTGCCAAGCAAGACATTTGAGTTTTCACCAGAGAGGCATCTCTATTTTTGGAGGCTGCTCCCTGTGTTCTCGGAGTGAATTTCAGCTTCTACTCTGCAATTTCACCTTCTTTTTCTGTTTTCCTATTCCCAGTTGCTTGGGTTCTCAGAAGAAACCATCTTCACCACGGCAAAGCCTGGCTTGAGTTGCCAGGTTTACAGACATCGTCTCAGCTGCACTGGATCGATGCCCCGCCTAGCCAGTGGCAAGTGTCTGGACAGCTGCTTAGCTCACCTGATTTCCCTTTGTGGTTCCTGACCACATCAAAGGTGGTGTAACGCTCACCTGGTCTACAGCAAGCACTGGTGACTCCAATGAGTTCCCACCTTCTGCCCCTCCCCTCTGTGGTGACTTTGTCTTAGTGGTGATGGTCTTACAAACCCCACTCTTGCGTCCCCAGCTTTGATCACCTGTTCTTCTCATTCCTACTCCATATAAGGTAATCTCCACTCACCCACCCTTGTGTGCTCCTCACCATGCAGAAGGTCCTGCCGCTCTCCAGAATTGGCCGATACCCAGTACAGCGGCAGAGGTTACCTGATCAGAGGGGAAATGTAGCTGTGAATTGCTTGTCTCTACTGCTTAATTTTTCAGATTACTATTTATTTATGGATATTTATGTGTGTCTTGTGTGTGGATGCTCTTTGAGGCCAGGAGAGGGATTTGGATTTCCTGGGGCTGATGTTATAGGCGGGTGTGAGCCACCAATGTGGGTGCTGAGAACTGAACTCTGGTCCTCTAGAAGAACAGCTCTTAATGACTGAGCCACATCTCCAGCCACTCTACTGGAGTCTTTTAAAAACTGAAATAGGGGCTGGCAAGATGGCTCAGCGGGTAAGAGCACTCACTGACTGCTCTTCCGAAGGTCCTGAGTTCGGATCCCAGCAACCACATGGTGGCTCACAACCACCTGTAATCTGATCTGATGCCCTCTTCTGGTGTGTCTGAAGACAGATACAGTGAATTATGCCGGAGCGAGTGGGGCCG
>JADRCD010154828.1:0-18137 GCA_019843815.1 Montemys delectorum | reverse complement strand
AGTCCAGCCTGGTCTTCAGAGTGAGTTCCAGGATGGCCTACACAGAGAAACCCTGTCTCGAAAAAACAAAAAACAAAACAAACAAACAAACAAAAAACTACGTCCTACTACCCACTCCATATCTCCTCATTATTTTTCATTCCTTACTCCCTCACTTTCAATTTCTCCTTTATGAAAGATGAAAATGTTAAACGTAAAGCCAAAAAGAGGAATCCTTCCATCAAACAGCTTCAGATCATTACAGGATGAAGGCTGTTACAGTCAATCTATATTTCTTATAACTACCAACCGTTATCATTAATGTTCAAAATGTTTGTCTACCATGCTGCAAATACTATAACCTAGAGACTAAGTTATATTCATTATGGATGTATTGCTATGCATTCCATCATATTTAAATTTTGACAATCCCTATATAACATATTCAACAACTCCATGTGGATATGAGAAGCAAGACCAGATCCTCATTCTGCCTTTGAATCTTTGTGTAAACAGAAACTAAATATAAATCATTTCTAAAATAGATTTTCAAAGATCAATATCCTTTGTTGTAATAAACATTAACTTGTGCACGGTTCACTTTCTGCACAGGTTCACATGCTAGGGGATCACAAGAGAATCTGGGCCTTTAAAATGAACAACTAAACCTTGGGATCAGGAAACACTATTTTTAAGAGAAGAGAAGAAAAACAGGGAAGTAGCTCATGGCCTGCTTTGGATGAGTGAAAAGCACATTAAATTATGAAGATAATTGGTATTGACATCAAGAAATAATGAAAATTTATGCTATGCCTAGTGCAGAAAACTGCATGCCCATTGTTTCTTTGCATAGGGTAGGCTGTCAATCATTCTGAAATTTATATAGAATCTCCATGCCAATTTATACTTACACATTTAGGGTAATAATGACCAATTGAGCCAAAATATGTTACCATGTGAAAGCAAATTTAGACTTTTAGAGGCAAATATTTCAATACTTTTTAAAGCTAGCAAATAAGGCATTTTTGTCTCACAACTCAGTAATGTTAAAACAATATCATATTTAAAAGAATGGCCAAAAATGTGAGTTTATTACTAGATTCAAGACTCATGCTTTCTTTGCCTTAGGAAGTTTCACATAATAGACTTTCAAAATGATGTTCTCTTTTAGCCTCTTAGTCAGAGTTGGGGAGCAGTTTTCACACATCATTGTGATAGTTGGCACAGTCTTTAGTCATCTTTGAAGTAAGGAGCCTGAAGTCAATATGTCCAGACTAAATGATCATGGCCCTGCCAGTCTGAACATTTGCAAGTAGGCGCATGGAAAGTTGACACTATTGTGTAGAAAGTAATTGGTGCTGAAAGCTTGCAGCCAAGCAAGTGAAGGCTTGTCCCCTCCACTTCCTCTTCATGGAGATCTGGACTCCAGTACAAGTTTAGGAGAACTTGAAAATGAAAACCAAAGTTCAAGACAAATTGGCTCAACTCAATAATTCATAAAAATAAAAATGTGGCAAGTTCTTGTTGGTAGTTCTTAAATAAATTATAGATAGAATATATATTATTGTTAAATACATAAATAAACCTCGAAAATTTTAAATATAAAAAAATTTTTACAACTCTTTTTAAAATGAACTATTAGGAATCTTATGTGCTTTAAAACTATCCAAAATTTCATTCTGAGTTCTTTTATTAAACTTTGTTTCATGGCACTAATACTGAAACTTGATTTTGAGAGAAGAAATTAATAAAGCTAGCTTTCAAATATTTGTTCTAAACACAGAGAGTTAGATAGACACTTCATGTCAGGACAGGTTCCAATTTTGTTTAAAAAGATGTACAGAGAATTTAAAGAAGAGCTGGAAGGTTAAGTTGTTGTGGGGTTTTTGGTGCTGTGACTTTTCATAATGCATTTAGAGGACTTTAATGGTACAAGGTGTCCTGAGCCACTCATGTTCCACTCGAAGTGGAGAGGTAGCTGACTGTGAGTCACCAGTGCCCCAGTCTGTAACCAATAAACTCATTGGTCCACCAAACTGGACTGTGACAGAGTCTTTTCTTTATCTGCTGTGCCCTTTCTATCTGGGGTGAACAGAGAGTTCTTACATCTCTCCAGAAGAGGTTAGACAACATAAAGGGAGTCATTTAAAGTTGTGATCAAGTCTCTAGTAGGCATTAAGCATCATAATTTACTAGCAGAATGTCAAGTAATCCTCAAATAACTACATAAAGTAGTTCCAGTGTGGAGAGAGAATAGGAATATAGAGAGAAACATCAAAATCAACACTTGAAAAAAAAAAACTAGTTGGAAAAGGGGAAAAAAGCAAGAAACAGGAAAACTTTTCATGACTGGACTTAGGTACATCCAATCCAGGATGATGAGAAGCCCAGGATGCCTGAGGGTGGGGGAAGCAAGTACTTTCAAAATGACTGATGAAGGGTAAGGGTCATAAGCCTCATGGCCAACTGCTTTTGAGTTCATGCCTTTTTCCTGCTCAGTGGTCCAGTTCCATCTCATCCTTAAGACACGATCTCTATTTCTGTTCGTAACCATGTGTCCCTGGTACAATCCTTTGTCCTGAGACACAAGAACCCGGGAATTTCTGTGGATGTTCTGGAATTCAGACCTACACCTTCAATGCCAAAGAGCAATGGAAACTTGCCCAAGTCGCCCAGGTGATGGAAGCAGGCTGGAGATTTTAATAAAATTGTTCTGATTTCTGAGTTAAGTCCATCTGTAAGTTTGCTGCAGCGGAGAAAGCAGGTGTAGAAGGGATGTGACATGAGGTAGCAGAGGAGTGGACTGTGACTTATTAGGTCAGAGTCTCTGAAACTCTCCCTTCAATCTCCTGTTTCACCAAAACAAAGACGAATAATGAGTTTTTGCCTGTCCATTGGTAGATGATGTCTTGGGATTCTGGAAGCCACTGAAACATTGTAAGAGAAAGGATTCATGGGTCAAAGCTTCCAAATAACTCATAAGTGAAGAAGTAAAGCATGAGAAATTGAATGTTCTATAGGAGACTTCATAAAAACACCCTGAAGACTTCATGCTTTGGTTAATACTTCTGTAAGACACTGAAATTTTACACACTGATCTTTTTTGAGACAGCTTAAAAACAAAACTCTGAGTTATGCTGATAAAAGTTTGCCAAAATTAGGAAGTATTGTGTAATTCAAATTTAAAAATGTAAATAAATTCCAGATACTTAATCCAGCCATGGCCATCTAAAACTCCATGTTTCCCTTCACTAGAGTCAGTTTCATTTGGCTGTTCTGTGACTTTGGCAAACAACTATTCCCTCTTTGGAGTGTAAATTCCCATGGGAAAACAATGTGGACAGCTTAGCTGGGCACTCTGAAAACAGTGACTCAGCTTTTCCTCACCTTCCCTGTAAGTTGAAATATGAGTGTTACATGTCTCAGAACTTTTCCTCATTCTCTATGTTTTTGAAAGGAAATGTAGGTGAGACATCTCGAGATATATGTGCCTATGTACATGTATGCGGTGGTGTATGTGCACATTTATATGTACGTGCATAGTACCACGTTATAAACATATAATTTAAAACTGACATTCTTCTAACAGCATCCTAATCAGAGTTGGAGGTACAGTACAGAAGCAAGAAAACCTTTATTCTCCGATACATTCTCTCAGTCTCTCTTCCTTTCATACTCTGCAGTTTGCCTTATAAGGCTGGAGAGCTCAGTGCTGTTTACTTTCACACACAGGGAGTCCAGCAGTGTTGTGTTTTATATAAAGATAAAGAGGAAGGGGTATGTTTGGTGGAGGCAGGGCATGGTGTGGGGGAACGGGATGCTTCAAGCAGAATTTCCTCACAGTCCTTCACCTTGGAATCAATCAGCCTTTATCATTCTTTGATACATTGTGTTCCTAGAGGAACACATTGGTCACCTGACTTCAGAAAGACAGATAAAGTGCAATGTTTCTCAATGGAGTTGTTATTTTTACTGAAATAAGAGTTACTATCAGGAAAACATTGAATACCCGTGATTCTGGTGTTCTGAATGCCAGTGACTCCTGTGCCCCAACCACAGTTAAAGAAACAAAATGCGTCTCTGTGTATTGGCAAGAGCTTCCCCAATATCAAATGTTAATTTAAGTGCCTTCTTCAGGATGGAGCCTAAACAAGACCTTGGGCTTGATTCCCAGGAAAAGAGAAGCAAACAAAAAACAGGTTACTGGGAAACTGAGCGACAGAATGATGAAAAAGTAAGTCCTATATCCTATGACCAATATGCTGGCCCCTCTTCACGTCATATTGATAGAACACACTTGTTTATTTGAAGTAACTTTTCCACGATTATTTTGTCATCTGTAGAAGTTGAATCTAGGGCCTCACTCATGCTAGACAAATGCGATAATTCTATAGCTCTATATACTGTCTTTTTCATTTCCCCTCCTCCTCCTCTCCCTCCTCTTCCTCCTCCTCTTCTTTTTCTTTCTCCTCCTCCTCTTCCTCCTCCTCCTCCTCTTCTTCTTCTTCCTCCTCCTCTCCCTCCTCCTCCTCCTCTTCTTCCTCCTCCTCCTCCTCCTCTCCCTCCTCCTCCTCCTCCTCTTCCTCTTCTTCTGAAACAGCTTCTCACTAAGTTTCCCAGGCTCACCTTAAATGTGTAATTTATTTGCCATCACCTCCTGAGTAGCTGAGATATCAAGCATGGCACCACCTTCTCAGAACTAATGCTCTCCTGTATAGAGAGTGAAAGACAGAGAAGAGAGCAGTACTGCGATGTATATTTAAGCCAAATCGTGTTGAATGTCTGACATGTGTATTTTATACACGATAAACTGCCTGATTAGTAGCTCTTACGATTTTTCAAAACAGTGGAAGCAAAGCAAGTTTCTAATCTGTTGTTACACAGGGGAGGGAGAGAAATACCTATCTGTCTAAGCACCGGTGGGTGACATAGGTCAGCTTTCAACCTAAACATTAGAATTTTGGAAAATCTGTGACAACTTTTACCATAAGCTTATTAGATTCCTTTTTTTTTTTCCAAGACAAGGTTTCTCTGTGTAGCCCTGGCTGTCCTGGAACTCACTCTGTAGACCAGGCTGGCCTCGAACTCAGAAATCTGCCTGCCTCTGCCTCCCAAGTGCTGCAGATTCCTAATTCTTAAAGGCTTTTCTGAAGAAATTGGTATGGATAGTAACAAATATGTTTATTAAACAGTAAATATATTAATCACGCAAATTGTCCACATGACCAATCTGCAATGTTAGAGGATCCTGTAAGAGTTAATGGTTCCCTTAAATTGCCAGACAATCAGTAAATTTAGGACAGCAGAAATGGACATTCACTGATCTGGCTTCAGAGCCACATTTCAGCCAGCATGAGAAATGACCATTTTGTTAATGAAGAATTAAAAGCCTCCAAAAGAAAGCTTGGGTCAATGGAGTGGAAGCTGTCTTCGGTGAAGACTCACCGTTATCCTTGCCTTAGGAGCTAATCCAGTTGTGCCCACCAAACTTCTGGCCAAGGAACCATCCCACAGAAAGGCAGTTCTCCACCTTAATCCATGCTAAAGGGAGAAGAGAAATCCTCACCCCTTCAATTATGTAAAGTACTTTTCCTTCCCAGATCTCTTACCTCCTAGTATTGTCAGAGTCAAGTGGTTCTGTTAAGTCTGCCTGAGCCAGGCTGCAGAAAGATACAGTTCCCTTGCTTTTCTTTTCTGTCTCTTTCTTTTGAGAGCTGACCAGAGCCTATGTCTGCTTTTTCTGAATCTTAAGATTTCCACTCTTTCTCTAGGGGTCCCCCCACTTCCAGTTGGCTGCTTGCTCCCCATGTGGCTAACCTCCAACTAGTTTACTTCAAAAAGCATGGCTTTTTTCATTTTCTTCATCTTCCTCCTCCCGGAAGCCTGCCTGTCATGGACTGTTCTTTTTTCTGAATCCATTCTTAAATGATTTCATTAATGGAACTAAGAACCCCAAGAGAGGTTCTCAATTGCCTCAGGACTTTGCAGTGACTCTGGTTTGTTTGTTTTGTTGGTTTGGATTTTTAAACGTTTATTAGATTTACTTTTAAAAGAATTAAATATTTTAAAAAGTTTCCTGCTCTCTAGATTGGTAAATACTAATAGATTATAAAATAATAATAAGTTCCTTTGAGTCCTAACCTTTAAAAAAAATGAAAAGTATTCTGAGAATAAATTATATGAGACTTATGCCATACTAGATAGACAGTTCCATGATTTTTTTAGGCATTTTCATTTTTTTCCAAATTGTGTGCTTTGGAACACTAGTATGTGAGTTGCCTGAACCTTTTACTTTTTTTGTTGTTGTTGTTTTTGTTTTTGTTTTTTTCGAGACAGGGTTCCTCCCTGTAGCCCTGGCTGTCCTGAAACTCACTCTGTAGAACAGGCTGGCCTCGAGCTCAGAAAACCGCCTGCCTCTGCCTCCCAAGTGCTGGGGATTCGAGGCGTATGGTTACTCTTAATCCTAAAAGTCAGCTCTGCTGTGGCAACTGAAGTGCAGGCCGATGTTGATCCTCACAGTCCTCAGAACTTTGTCAAAGTGATGTAAAGTGTTCAGTCTTCAATGTGTTCACACCCGAGTGATTCTTTAACACAGCTAAGACAGCGTAAGGGCCAGAGATTCAACAGAAATAGCATCCAGTTCAGTGTCAGCTTCATAAGAGAAATACCTGAGGGATTTTTGAACTTCTTGTCTTAAGGGAAATAAGGAAAAAGTTAAAATCTGGTTCTTGAGCACAGTAATTGATCTCTAGGAAGAAAACTCAAAAGTCTAAATTTAGCCCTTTATTTCCTGCAGCCTCCTTTTAGGCAAACAAGAGCGCGTTTGGAGAAAGACTCTAGGCTCAGGTGAGGAGGGCTCCACAGTCAGCCGTCAGACGCCTTCATGTACCAGCTGGGTGTTCACAGGTAAGACATTCAAGTCCACTTAACTCAGCTTCCTGATTTGTAAATGGGTACCACTTTTCAAATAAAGCCTTTAGAAGAACAACTGGTATGTAGGCCCACTCACAAATTTAGCTCTTACTTTAGGAATTAATTGGCTGGCTAGTTATGTATAGCTATATTCCCATTTGTTCAAAAATCTAAGGCAGAACTATTTTGAGGCCGGAAGTTCAAGGCTGGGCAACAACGTACTGAAAGTCCATCTCAAAAATTAATTAATGATTTAGTTAATTGAGGAAAACTCAACTTGCAACCCTGTGTCCAGGGTAGAACTGTAAAGGTCTGGTGATCATCTATAAATATGATAGCCAAGACTGGAACATTTATAAGTGACTACGTTAGTACCTAATGGTTTGGAAGAAATGATGTCAGAAGCTCATATGTAGTAAGAAGTTTGTGTTCAAACTGTAGTCAAAAATATAATTTTAAAAATTCTAGATTTAGAGCTGGGGTGCAGCTGAATGGGAGAGAACGTCCTCAGTACTCAGGAAGGCCCCCTCTCCCAGTTTACCCCACACTGAAAAATACAGAGCTACTAAGATTGCAGGAGGTGGTTGGTTTTCAGTAGTGGCCATGAGAGCCTCGGGGGTGCTAGGTGCTCCATCACTGAACCGCATCCCCAGTCCCAGGTGGCTTTGTCAGAGGTTAGCACCGACCTCACTTCTATATAGTTTCAGCTGTGGACTACTCTCATACCTAATGAATAATATGCAAACATCAGGAGTTAAAAGAAGGATTGCTATGATTCTCATATTTTAAAAGAATACAAATGCATACAAGTTTATTTTCTTATATATTTATCTATAGAAAACACAGTGTCAGTTATTTTCAGGCCACATACAAATTATACCAACTCATGATCTCAAAAGTATTGTACATTGTCTTATGTATGAATCTTCTCACCTACTATGTTGTCATGTCTCTCTTGCCAAAGGACCTCAGTTTGTTAACACACACACACACACACACACACACACACACACACACACACACACAACCCACCAACCAACCATGGAGATTCTGGCCAGGGAAAAAGATCAGTGTCTTGCTCAGAGCAGCCATCATCAGAGAAGCTTCCTCCTGGTGAAGATGAGAGCAAATACAAAAGCTGACAGACATTGTTCAGAGAATGGGAGACCTTCTAAGGAAACCAAGTCCTCTAAATCAACAGGAAGGATGGATGCAGTGTGAACTCAGAAACGGAGGTAGCATGCCCGGGGTCCACATTAGTCTGTACCTGATGGGGTCCTAGATCTCAAAGGAAACGTGGATACATACCCCTATCTCTAAACCAGAAGTAATAGCTGGTTGATAACCACTTGCAAATAAAAATGTATTTTTCTTCAGGGGAGTCTCACTAGTAAAATAACCTACTCTTTAGGGTAGGCAGCATGAACATCAGTAGATGGCCAACAGAAAAGAAACTCAGTGGTATCTTCGGAAGTCACTTGTCCCATAATGTCTTGTTAGGGAGTCTTTTAATTTTATCTTCCTTTTCATTTTCATTTTGTTTTATATCTATGTTTTCTCTCTTTTGACCCAAAGGCCCTTTGCGTATGTATCATGGTTCACACTTTAGTAGCTTCACGGACGTTTTAAGCATGGGAATGAGTGGGTCTCTGAGTCTCTCTGGTTTTACTGCCTTCTCTGGGGCTCTTTTTCTTGTTTTTTTGTTTGTTTGTTTGTTTGTTTGGTCCTATTTCGGTGCATTAGTTTTTCTTTTACCTTTTAATTTATATTATATTATATATTATTATATTATAATCCCTTAGAAGACTGTTTATTTTCTAGAGAGATTGAACAGGTGAATCTGGATGGGAGGCAAAGTAGAGAGGAACTGGGAGGAGTCGCAGGAGGGAAAACCATAATAAGGATATATTATATGAGAAAAAAATCACTTTTCAATAAAAGGAATAATAAAGAGTAACTCCTGGGCCAACTCTCTAATTCCATTCAAACAACTGTATTGTTCATATGAATGCTCATATATGTATGACTTAACATATTTTTGTATTCAAAATCTGTATACGGTTGATATGTTTGTTCATATACCTGTGATCCTGCCAGTATCACTACAATCAACTATCAAACACAACTATCACTTGCTCGCTACCTCCCTCCCCCCCCCAAAAAAAAAAAAAAGAGAAAGAAAGAAAGAAAAGCTGTAGGGAGAAAAATCCTCTTCCTAAGAGCTCTTGCAAACGTAGTCTAAGAAAACGAACCTATGCATCGTAAGAATGCGGCATGCTGTGAACTAGGCAGCACATTCATTTTAGTAGATGGACACAAAATGAAAAGGGGAAATTGGAAACTTCGTGTCAATATTTTCTCAGGCAGTCAGAAGTTTTAGGGCTCATATAGAGAAGATTTGATAAGGTCTAGTCTCGCATGCCTCTAACAGCGTGTTACCACTCACAGGCCGAGTCTCCAGCTCTGCAGATTAGACTTGGATGTCTGCTTCTACGTCTGACTTCTTTTTTTTAAGGTTCTCTTTGGCTTCCATTGTCTTGCTGAAAAAAAAAAATGGATAGTCTGTTCCTAGACCTCATAGAGTTATTGTGAGGGTGAGTAACACATGAAATGTAAATTATTGAGAAGCTCCTGGCACTTAACATGTGAGTGTGAGGGATAATTTTATCATTCCATCTACTCCAGCTTTCAAGGTGTGCCTATGCTTTGGTTGAGTTATGTAAGGATTTTCCAGCATATTCATATTTCTTTTCTCTGTCTCTTACATAAATCTGACTGTGAAAACCTTTTTATTTATTTTTTATTGTCAGTCACATAGAATCATTATGTTGTGAAAGTAACAAAAAAGGAGCATTTTGAAATTCGCTCCCTAATTATGGATTGCTTCCCTTTGGTCCTAATCAGTCCTGTCTCAGTCTGCGAGGGCTACCATAACAACATATCAAGGCTGGGTAGTTTAAAGACTCAAAATATAGTTTTACAATAATTTCTCAAGGTAGACATCTAAACTCAAGGTAATAGTGAGGTTAGTCTCTCTAAGATCTCTTTCAACCTGCAGGCTCTCAGGTCTCTGTAACTTGATGAGGTTTTCACTCTAGGTGTCTGTATTTCAAGTTTGGCTTTGGATAAAGATAGCAAATTAAACTAGAGCCCACCTTAATAACTTCAATCTAATTTACTTTATAAAGAATCTATCTCTAAACAGAGTTGTGTGCTAAATAGCACTGGAATTTGAAACAGGCTACAACTGAATGTTTAAAAAAAAACCACACACACACATTATCATTTATTTCTAAGTAATTTTGTTTAAAGCTGTGGAAATTGTTAATACCTAAATGTAAGATTTAAGAGTTTTTAGAACATATAATTTCTGATATAGATATGAATCCATATTAACAATCTCCCTTAGATCAAATATAACAAAACCCGGAAACAGCTTAACTTTCATGATAGAAAGTGGTATCAGCCATTATGGGCTGGTGTGTGGGTAGAGAACACCAGTTCTCTGGGAGACTGAGGTAGGAGGATGAAGAGACTTTGGTCAGTGTGGGCAATAGAACAAGAGACCTATCTCAAAAACGAGTTTTTAAAGCATCATAGACACATGGATTTTCTATAATTCTTTACTTCATAGAAATAATTTTTTCTTCCTCTTTAAAAATAGAGTTTGTTAGCATTCTGCTACTGAAGGTACAACTAATTGCCAAAAGCATCTTTAACAAATGACTTAAATAATATTTAAAGCTAGTTTTGGAAAGGAACGGTATAAAGCTAATCCAACTTGAAAACGTGATCGATGACCATGGCAGTGAGAAGGGCAGTAATTCAGTCTTAGAGTTCAGGCTTGGATCAGATTTTTTTTCAGAATGTTTTTTAACACTGAAGTTATCACTTTACAAGTAATTATGCTTTCGCTCTTATAAACAGCTGCAAACCTGCGCACGATGATTCCTTGACTCTGTCTGTGTCAGTCCAGACATAAAGAGAACCATCACACATGGTCAATAGACATTAAGGGCTTCAGGGCTGAGTCCTTGCTTCTGCCCAGACTTATGGATTTAATAATAAAAATTAGAAGAGAACAGGAATATTTATAGAGAAAACGAATTGGGTGGGTTTATTTGGGATTAAATAAATTTGTTTAGGAGTAAGGCTCAGGTAAGTTTTTGAGTATAAAATTGTTTAAAATGCACACACCCTGTGCTTTAATTATCTTGTTCTTCCCTTCAGCAAAGATTTGTACATGGTATTGAGTTTGGAGAGTTTTTTATTAGCATAGGATTCATATAATAAATTTTATTTACTGAAATCACTGCCCCATAATTTTTAGAGTATAAGCAACTTTGGTATAAAGCAAAGTTTCATGATTTTTGAACAAAAAAAATTAATACTATATGAGTTACAGGTATATTGTTTAATCTGTTTGCAGCAAAACCTAGAGACAAATCCCGAAGTGCCAGACCTGAGTTATTCACTATAAAATGTCTTGTTTAATGCGTCTTTAATGAAATCAAATCCCTAAGATAATGAAAATAAAGAGAAAGGTCAAGTCATAGAGGATAAGCCATTTAACCTTATATCTTACTGCATAACACAAGCAAAGGGTAAGAAGCCAATCTTCATAAATTGAATTTATTTCATATTCTTAATGCTTATGAATAAATCATCTTCAGTAATTAGATAATGTATGCTGCTTTTCTAAAAAGCTGCCTGTCAATTGTTGGGGTCTGTGTGTGCTTTCCAGAGTTCATACCTATCTGCTGGTACTCTCCCTGTCCTCAAAGCTTATTGAATCTGTCTGAGCATTTAGGAAAGAGGAGGAAGAAGAGAGGCCAACACATAGCAAAACAGCTCAATTAACCGTGTCAATTCTATACATTAGTGAAGAATTTTGTTGTATTTCTTACAAAAGAAGTAATGATAACACAATGCAACCACAAGCCCCTCCTATAACATAGAATTTTCTATAGTCTAATTCAGATACTATACATTGTAAAAGTACTTGTATGTAGACATATGTTCTAATACTCACAATTAATAGGCTCATTTCATTATCTTTTCACTGAATAATATTTTCTACATCTGTAATTTAATTCTTTCCAGATTTTAAAATATATATCCAGGGTAGGAGTTCAAAATTAGAAGTAAAATTTTCTGTGTGTTTTATCATTGCTTACAGAGTTTCTATAAAACATTGTGAAGCCAGAACTGTAGTTTACGCCTATCTTCTCAGTACTCAGGAGGCTGAAGTCAGCAAGCTTGAGACCAGCCAGAATTACACAATAGCACTCTGTCTCAACTGAGTCAACGAATAGATAATAAAAAGCCACCTCCAACCTTCTGGAATTTTGCTGGCTTTTCATATCAGAAATACGTGTACAAATTCTAGGATTGCTCAGTAGTAAAGCAGTGCTCCTGGAGTGTAAATGTGCCTGAGTTTAAATCCATAGAACCCCCGTAAAAGCGGGGCACCCTAGTAGTACAAACCTGTAATCCCAGTAAGTCTGTGGCACGATGGATGGAAGGCAGACAGCAGAATCATGGGATGCTTGAAAGACAGCTAGCCTCAAGTACTCAGAGGTAAACAACAAAAGAGAGACCCCGTTGTAAACAAGGTACAAGACATGACGTGAATTGTCCTTCCTAATTATGGATTGCTTCCCCGATACCTTCCATGTTACACCGTGACAAGCACAAGCACATACCAGCACTAACACACATGAACTTACAAACACACATCACAGACACATATGCATATGTATCGTACACACAAAGTTTAGGAGATCAGATTAGGTATATATGTATATATGTTATACATATATTTACACACATTGTAGCCTTTACCATTTTAATATTAATTAATTAATTTGGGGGATGGGGTATCATGTATCCCTGACCTCAAGCTTTCTATGTCACCAAGAGAGGCTGGTCTTCAGAACCTAACCTCCTGTTTCCAATTCTCAAGCACTGGCATTAATCACATGGGCCACTGTATTCCGCTAGATTTTATTTTCCTTTGAGTTTCCTTCTTTATTCGCCTAAAGTCAACCTGGGGGTGATGGTTCACGTCTGCTTTTGATGTAAGTCATGAAAAGAGCAAGACACACACTTCTTCTCTCTTATAACAGCTACCTGGCTTCCTGCTTGGCTTTGCAAGTTCAGCAGCACTTCACAGACTGCTGCTAAGTGCTGGCTGCAGGGGCAGCTGTGAGGTTTTCCCTGCAGACACTCAGGCCATAATGCTTGAGCTGAAGAAATGTTCCTATGCACCCATGACAGGCACGCTCCCAAGTACACTCTCGAAGACGTTCGCCCCAGTCTAATTCCTCTGCTGCCTTTCGAGAGGTCCACTAGAATGTAAATTCACAGGAGTCGGACTAGCATCCTTGCACGGCTAACCCTGAGCATGCAGCTCTATAAAGAATAAAGCAACCATCTCTCAAGCATTCATATTTGTAAATGCTATTGTTAAATGATATTTAAGGCACACTGATACTGTGTGTATGATTGCTTTCAGTGTAGAATCACACTCCAGATGTTCCCAGAAAACAAAACAAATGTAGTATATATTCAGCCTCAAGAATTGGGCCACTGGTTTTTTTTTGAACACATATGTTAAGCTAGATTTTAGAGCTACTGAAAACTCTTTTCCTGGAAAAGAGTCAAGAAAATTATTTAAGATGTACTTCTGACAATATAAGTCCATACTGTCATTGCACAATCTTATTTCAGGCTGTGCCACCTATTTTCAAGGCACTCTTTAACAACAATATGACACTGACACCAATTACTTAAAAATCCGAAATGCTTGGCTGGATTGTGCTTTTAAAATTAATATTTGATAGGCTGCTCTGCTACTCTTGAGCCACAACTATTACTGACTGACGTCATGTTCTAATTAGAAAGCATTACAGTTTGACTCAACAGAAGAGTAAATGAAAAACTCTCTTCGATAAAATAAAAGGCTCAGTCACATTCATAAACAATTACCCAAAGACGTTTTCAGAGCTGCGTTGCAGGACTGAGCAGGAATGCCACTGTGGACCTCTGTAATGGGACATCTGGTGGAATCTCACAGCTAGTTCTGTGGCAAAGATGAATGAAGACAAAAAGAACTCATGAGGAAGCTGGATAGCTAGACAAGAGCAATGTGCTAGAATGGAAAATGAAATGGTGGAGTTTGAGGCTGGATAGACAGTTTTAAAAATACAAATGAGATTTGAATAAAGGTATCACACATCGGTCCCCTTAATTGTGAAGGCACTGCAAGCTTAACACAGTGATCTTTCATTCTGAATTTCAAGGGCTCCCTGTGACAAGTGGACATGAAGTGCACCTGTTTTAGAGGTCCTTGGGTGGAGACTCGAATAGAAGATGTGTCAGATATACATTGTGTTGTCTAGAGTTTTACCATTAAAGTGCATGATATAACAGCACAAAAAAAAAATGAGACTTTGGTGTTTTGACTCTACTTACTAGTGACTGCTGGATGCCTAAAATGTTACTCTTAGAAAAGGTTTGCTTGCAACATTCATGCACTGACAGCTCCATTGTACTCAAACAATAGCAATTAGCTAACAGTGGCTCCATTTCATTAATTGTAGAGGAGAAACCTTGTGAAAAGAAAAATTCCTGCTAGTCAATCCATTGCTCAGTGAATCAACTTTGAGCCAGGAGAGGTAAGGGCATCTTGCATAAGAACATGAGTCTGATATTGTTTTCTTTCAGAGAGAACTGTGATGGGGACCAAGGAAGTGGCAGAGTAAAGAATGAAGCCATACCAAGCTGGAAGGTATGTGGGGGAAAACAAACAAAATTTGATGAACAGCATTGATAGCAGAAAAATGAATAAATAAATTAAAAGCTACACAGTTCTATTTTGCTTCCTTCACAGAATCAGGATGATAGGCAATTGTTTTGGATTTGCAAAAACAGATATAACTTCTGATGCAAGGACATCTTTAACTGTGCATCTATGAAAGAGGATCATGTAAGTATATGGGGTAACTTACCTGAAGAAATCCTGGAGAAAGTCCTGTCTGAGTGAGCAAGTTACCTGTTTTAAAAACCAAGGTAGGATTACATCAGAGAGCTTATTTGTAAAGTAATTTGTGAGTAAGTCAGGGAATCCATTATTTTTCCAGCTGTTGGAAAAAAAATAATGGCAGGGTTTTACACACAAGTTTTATTTACTGACATAGATTGAGTCAAGCTAGAATTGGCTTTTAAATGCAATGAAGGGAATGGTTACAACAAAAGAAAAAAATGCAGCAGCTTTCCCAATCCTGGTCTGTGCTGCACTCTATCCCCTGTAGTGTTTAATATAGAAATGAACACAGCAAAGAGTTGCCTGCCTAGGAAGGACTAGGACTGAAGAGGAAATAGTAGAATAAGCAATTATGAGAAGGTTAACACAATTTTATTTGAGAAGTTACACCTCAAACATTAAATTAATGCTTGAATTACTAGTGCACTCAACATTTTTAGTATTCTTATAATAAAAAGTAGGTAATAAAGTCATGATGAAATGCTTGTAACCATATCTGGGGTAGAGAAGCAGAGACAACTGTCTTGCCTGCCTTTAATGAGCTACTAACTTGGATTAGCATCTTAATACAATTATTCTGATGATCATTTAACAATTTTCAGAAGGGGGCTTAGTTGTCTTTAATTACCAGAATAACACAACAGAATGGGAATAATAAAAATGCAATAATCATAGCATTCCAAATGTCCAGCAAGAGAATGGAACATAGCTGATTCATTTTTGCAATTGTAACAACATTAATCACTGTCAAATCTGCTGCAGACAAATATTTAAATTAATTGACATTTCAGAAGCATCAGCAGCAATATGAGGGGCCTGTGAGAGTGAAAAAAATACAGTCAGTCAAAAGAGTAGACATTAAAAACCAGCTCAGTGGTTATTATCTTTTGGCTTCATAAATTACTTAGATTCTCCAGCTTAAAAAAGAATGACAATTAAGTACATGTAGGATTATGCAGACTACATTTAAGTGTTTAAGAGTATGTGTGTGCATGTGTGTTCATGTGTGTGATAGTTTATACATAATAACTATTAAAATTGATCCTCATGACTTAGACATAAAGAATCTATAAATCAATCCAAAAAACTAACCAAGGGCTTCTCGGAATACTCAGAATTTCAATGACTTACAAAACAACTTTCCCACCATTGAAAACCATCCTGTGAATTATATACAACAGAAAACAAAATCAAAATCACATATTTAAAAACACATATATAAGGAATTTCACTCAACCATAATATTCAAGTAAAGGAACTATAAATATAAGAACACATAATTTTTTTACACTAATACCTTCATATTAACTCTAAAACTTGCACTGTACTAATTAAATTTAGTTTTGTAGCACTAAATTACAGGAAATATTGTCACATGAATGTAATAAGCGTTGTATTGTTCAGGCCATGAAAGACTATAATGGGGAAAAATTACTTTTAAATAGAATCTCCTTGATTGAAATTGCAATTACTCAGTTTTGATTATTGCCCATTATAAGTAAATATCAGGGCTAGAGAGATGGCTCAGTGGTTAAGAGCACTGACTGTCCTTCCAAAGGTCCTGAGTTCAAATTCCAGCAACCACATAGTGGCTCACAACCATCTGTAATGAGATCTGACGCCCTCTTCAGGTGTGTCTGAAGACAGCTACAGTGAACTTACATATAATAATAAATAAATCTTTTTTAAAAAATAGTAAATATCGGGGCTGGTGAGATGGCTCAGCAGTTAGGAGCACTGACTGCCCTTCTGGAAGTCATGAGTTCAAATTCAAGCAACCACATGGTGGTTCACAACTATAATGAGAAACAAATAAAAAATCTATGGGCAGGAGCAAACTGGGGCCAGAGTGAGTGGGGCCGGATCAAGAGGGAGAGGGGGGAAAATGCCTCACCTGTAACATAAGCCCCCCTCCAAAAAATAGTAAATATCAGACACAACATCTGCCTCAACATCAGGAATAACTGGGACCAGTGGAACCAAGCACACAGGAACTCTGCCAGCCCAATGGCTCAGGTTCCTTTGGGTCCCACAACACCCAGAGGAAGCTCCACTCCCAGGTGCTCTAACAAGCTGAGAATCAGAGGTGAGGAGGACACAACATCTGTCCCAGCACTGGGAGTAAGGCAGGACCCAGGCACACAGGAACTCTGTCAGCCCAGTGACTGGGGTTGCTTCCAGTCTGTTTGGGCTGGCCAGTGCCCTGAGCAGACCTTGGATGCAAGCTCTTCAGCCAGTCCCAAAACACCCAGAGGAAGTTCTACTCCCAGGTGCTTTAACAAGCTCAGGGTCACAGGATCCCAGAATCACAGGATCACAGAGACAGCTTGACTCTGAGGAGTTCTGACACTACCAGGATCACAGAAAGGACAGGCTCCAGTCAGATTTAGCAAGGGCAGGTAGCACTAGAGATAACCAGATGATGAGGGGCAAGTGTAAGAATATAAGCAACAGAAACCAAGGTTACTTGGCATCATCAGAACCCAATACTCCCACCTGGACACACCATCACACCGGAAAAGCAAGATTCAGATATAAATTCAGTTCTCATGATGATGATAAAGGACTTTAAGAAAGACATAAATAGCACTCTCAAAGAAATACAGGAGAACACAGGTAAACAGCTAGAAGCCCTTCAAGAGGAAACACAAAAATCCCTTAAAGAACTACAGGAAAACACAATCAAACAGATGAAGGAAATGAGCAAAACCATCCAGAATCTAAAAATGGAAATAGAAACAATAAAGAAATCAGAAAGAGAGACAACCCTGGAGATACAAAACCTAGGAAAGAAATCAGGAGTCATAGATGCAAGCATCACCAACAGAACACAAGAGATAGAAGGAATCTCAGGGGCAGAAGATATCATAGAAAACATTGACACAACAGTCAAAGAAAATGCAAAAAGCAAAAAGCTCCTAACACAAAACATCCAGGAAATCCAGGACACAATGAGAAGACTAAGCCTAAGGATAATAGGTATAGAAGAGAGTGAAGACTCCCAATGTAATGGGCCAGCAAATATCTTCAACAAAATTATAGAAGAATACTCCTCTAACCTAAAGAAAGAGATGCCCATGAACATAAAAGAAACCTACAGAACTCCAAATAGACTGGACCAGAAAAGAAATTCCTCCTGTCACATAATAATCAAAACACCATATGCACTAAACAAAGAAAGAATTTTAAAAGCAGTAAG
>JADRCD010154827.1:0-22608 GCA_019843815.1 Montemys delectorum | reverse complement strand
TTTTTTTATTTGCTCAAACAGAGAAGAAAAACATCTCAGGATGAACTGTACACCTTGCCCCTTCCATATATTGTGGATAAAGAACAGTATATTACTTTTCAGAAATTGTGTTCACAGAAAACTATAACAAAAGATACAGTCCTGAGGAGATCCACATTTGAGGATACTGGGATATCTGATCCTGCCTCAGACTTCACTGATGCTATTTCCTCGGGAGTTTTGTTTCCAGCACTTCTTTAGGAAAAGCTACTGACCCGAGATGACCTCACTTTGTCCAGCATTATAGAAAGGATATACAGACACAGGAAAGTTGACCATCAAGCTGTGCCAGGAAAGAGTAAGCAAGTCCTTCATAATTCCTGCTTCACATTGTCTGTCAGATATTGTGGGCCAGAATGCTGAAGATGATGCTCCAGTGTTTTAGAATACTGAATAGCTGTCCAGACAGCCAACTGTCTGTCATTTTTATAACTATGAAAGTGCTCGTCTATATTTCCTGTATACTCAGAAAATATTTCATTCTCAAGTCTATGATGCGGTTGCATACTAGATATTTATCATCTCAGAATTAAGCTTAATTCTTTAGGACTTGTTAAGATGATTTTACATTTAAGATTTTATGGATGGTAATGTAAGTTAGGATTGGAAATGATGCAGATAAAGAATTCTTGAACTCACCAAGGTAGGATAGGTGATAGTTACCTAAGTTGCCAAATATTAATAGACTGGGCATTATGAATGTAACTCCTAGTAATTTTCACAACTTTTCATTTCTGTTCCTATTGTAGGTTTGCTATTATGATAAGCAAGGTTTTTTTTTTCAGACAAAAGTTGGGAATTTTAAGATTTAGTCTTTTGTTATGTATTGTAATGCTAGACACTGTCCTGTTGCTCAAGATGAGTGAATTCTCATGTGTACCAACTTTTGTTGTTCAATACTTACACCTTAATTCAGACCTATTGGTTGAACACAGATAGCTACAGCCTGGAGCTGGACAGAAGAGAGGTAGACAGGGCTTCAGTTCCTAGACTTGGGATCTGAGGCAGAGACCATGGTGAGGAGGAGGAAAAAAGAATGGGGTACTTCTGGGTAGATGGATCATGAGCACGTGGCCATGAGGGCTGGACCAGGCAGACCATTACAAGTGATAATTTAGTATTTTTTGACAAAGAAGTAAACAAAATAGCATAAAGTGTTGATATTTGCCCAGTGTAATTATTTTAAGGTTTATTATAAATACAAAGGTTTTATGTCTTTTATTTTGGAACTAAATGATTCAATGGGTGTGAAAACCCCCAAATAATATTTACCACAACAATCAAGTGATAAAATTATTCATATAATAACTGAAATAACACTTGATCAATAAATGTTACCCACACTGTTAAAATTTCCAAAATAGAAATTCCATAAAAGTACACAATTATAATGAGGTAAAAGTAAAGATTATACAAAGCAATCTTCTCCATAGGATATTAAGTATATCACTTAGTGATGAAAGATTACAGTCATCTTTCCTGCTCGGTTTATTTTTCATTTTTTAATAGATTACAGTGTGTACCTCTACCTGGATCATTGCTATCAAGACACAATTTTCCCTGAACTCACAGAGCCTTGCCTTTGCCTCCCAAGTGCTGGGAGTAGGAATGCATGTCACCCTCCTCTCATATTCCCTTTTCTAAAACCAGTCTGTCCTGATTGCTTATATACTAGATAAACATACTCTTTTGTTTAGACCAAAAGAAGAAACTGTCTTTGTGTGCCAGAGGATTAATCATACCCATAAAAACTAGATTTTTTTCCCCTTTAATGATTTTCTGAAGGATCTGGATGACTTGTAGGTATTTAATAAAATCTTAAGTTAAAAAAAATCTTACATGCCCTACAAACTGGATTGATGGAAAAATAAATAAACAAATGAATAAATAAATAAAACTTAATATTTTATCTAATATTAGAGCTAAAAGATTCTTCTAAGATTTTAAATCTCAATTTTTTTAATTAGTTCGTTGAGTTAGACATTAATTTTTTTTCAGAATTTTTTTCAGTAAATGAATGCAAGAAAACAGATCTCTGAGATGTTTTCAATCTAGCCAAGTAGTTTGAGTGAATAAAAACTGCAATTATTATTTTCACAACATTTCACAGTCTCTCAAAACAGCATTCATTTTGACCAAGATGGATACTTTCTCTGTTATAATTTATAACTTCCTATTTCAATTCTTCATATTAGTGAGAATTTGCCACATTTTGAGCATATACTAGTATTTATTTAATGTTAGTATAAGTATGAATCATTTCTTAATCTCTTATCTCACCTTGGAGTGACAAATCTGGAACTTTTTTTATTTGTTTGTTCAAAGACACGGAACTATTATAAGAATATGCTTTTGGCTGTTTGTTGTTGTTGTTGTTGTTGTTTGCTTGGGTTTTCTTGTTTGTTTGTTTGGTTGGTTGGTTGGTTTTTAGCATAACCCAGCCAGTAATGAGGCTGAAGCAGGTTTATTTTTTTCCAGTGTACTTTTATATCATTTTGAGTACATGCAAAATAATAAGATCAGTTCTGGGTCAAGGAACAAACAAGGCACTAAACAAAATCCCATAAACATCAATCAGGATGACCAAGACAAAAGCGATGCTCTGAGCTTAGCATTAACTCTTAGTCTTCTTAGTCTGAGCCTATTTCCTGAATCCTAGTCCAAAGTCAAATTCTTGCCTTGAGCTTACTTTTTTGTCCTGGCCCAGTGTCAAATTCCTGCCAAGCATGCCACAAAAGCTCTTCACATCTCGCCCTTTTTTATTTCATAAACAAGACTGCACCTGTCTTAGATTGTTCTAACAAGAATCCCTTCCTTATGATTTTGTTTGAATCCCAGGTGTGGGAACATGGGGCTGATTCCCAGCAGTTAATTATGATTTGCCTCATGGTCTAGCAGAGGCATGGCTTTGCCACCTGCAGATAGTTTCTGAGATAGTATGATGTTTGGAATTCTGGGAAATTTTCAGAGGGCATATAAATGCTAGAGTGGATTAGGGTTGGTTGGTAGTTGGTTGTCATTCAGCAGGTGGGTTGCAGTTTGTCTGTAGTCATGTTCAAAGAAGAAAAAAGAAGAAGGCAATTAGAGTCCCAGGTCTTTACCTCTCTCTGTCTCCCTCTATCTTTCTCCCTTTCCTATCTAGTGTTAGGGGATAAAACTGTGAGTGGAGGGATAAGGTGTGGGATAAAAAAAAAACAAAGCAAAACAAAAAAAAACCAAAACCAAAACAAAACAAAACAAAACAAAAAACCCCACAATGTAGTAAAGATTAATTACATCACCTCTCAATCAAAAGTAAAATAGCATATTTACAGTGCTTCCTTTTCAAAGTCATAACTTTCTCAGAAATCAGCCTTAGCTTGTGGCTTTCTAAGCACTAAAGAATTGACATTTACAAACAATGATATTTATGTTTTAAAGAATAATTGTTCAACTGTGTAAATAAATAACTGATTTTATTTTTCAAGTTTGACTTTCTTTCTAAATCATGACCAATATCCATGTCCTGTTGTTAGCCTGTTATCAGGTTCTGTTTTATCTCATTTATCTCTGTGTTCACCCAAGAGCAGTGAATTGGTAACTACTTCTTTGTTTGGCAATTAGTTTATTACACCTAGATCCTTGTTTTAATTTCAGATATAATATTTATATTTAGAATTTTCAGCTAATCTTTAAAATATATAAATACCGATGATATAAGGTGGTTTTCACCAAATTTCACTAAAGAATATTACTAAATAAATTCTTATATTAACTCCACATTATGTTCTCCTAATTGAATTTTATTTTCTTCAATATACTGGGATAACAGTTGAATCTTGATAAATGCTATATTGTTATTACTTGTATTTTTATTTTATCAGTGTTCCTCTGAAGTATAGCTCTTTCTCATGTTAGCACCTCACTGAAAGTTTAGATGGGTGACCTGAGCCCCTGTGTCTTTGATAGGCCTGGACCTTCTGTCATTTCTCCTAAACATGTAGACAGATAACCTTGCCACTTTACTTTGCAGGGACTTGAACCTCTGTCAGATTCTCATAAAATCTGAAGTGGTGACCATGCTTGTCCTTGGATGATGTTCGACTTCAATGGCCTCCTGAAACAAATTACAGTTGTTTTAAAGTATATTCCCCTAACTGTACAATGAGGTACAGTAAAAAACTTTGCTTCCTGAAAGCAAAGATTTACAGGGAAAAATCAAGATAGTTGAGGCACGTGTCCCAGTATCCTACTGCTCAGGTTTATGGACACCCATATTTCAGGTTCTGCAGTGTTGGAACACTACTGCTTTCCTTTGTGTATTCTACTCTCCCAAGGTACTCCTTGGCAAATATACACAAGGCATGTGCTAAAGGAAGTGTGGAATACCATACCTCTACATCTCCCTCTGGAAGAAATCATATGTGCTACACCAACAAAATTTTTCTCATTATAAAACTTTTTGTGGAGTTTTGAGTATCTTTGTGATTATTTTTAGCTGAAGGTTTAGTCAATGCAAGCTATTCTATCATTATCTTTCCTTTAGTGTTACTCATAATATTTGTGTAAGAAATTAAAAATGTTTCTTCTGAAAAATTTTTGTAGATACCAAAAACAAAATAGTCTAGGAGTAGAAAATATCTCTACTGTAACAAAGAAAATACTACCTCATTCTTAAGATTTTTTTGCTGTTGTTGCATTGCATGACTTTTCAAAATTACTATCTAAAATGATATTATTTTGACATATATTATTATCATTTCTGATTCAATGATGTATATGCAACATCTTAGTACCACAAAGCAATATTACTGAAAGAACAGATTATTGCCCGAAAACAGAACATAGAATAGTTGTAACAGAAAGGAGGGTCTACTCAGGTACTGTCAGAAGTAGAGGCTCACAACCATCCATTGGATGGAACACAGGGTCCCCAATAAAAAAGCTAGAGAAGAGTCCCAAGGAACGGAAGGGTTTGCAGCCCCTTAGGATGAACAACAATATGAACTAACTAGTATCCTCAGAGCTCCCAGGGACTAAACAACCAACCAAAGAGTACACATGGTAGGACTACTGGCTCCAGCATTATGTGTAGCAGAGGATGGCCTAATGGGTCATTAATGGGACAAGAGGCCCTTGGCCCTGTGAAAGTTCTATGCACAAGTGTAGGGGAATGTCAGGGCCAGGAAGCAGGAGAGGGTAGGTTGGTGATCAGGAGGAGGTAGGAGGGAACAGGGTTTTATTTTCTTGGTTTTTTATTTAATTTAATTTTATTTTATTATTTTTTTTTTGGAGGGAAAACTGGGAAAGGAGATATCATATGACATGTAAATAAAGAAAATATCTAATAAAAAAGGAAAAAAAAGAAAGGAGGGTGTAGAAGTAATTTAACATATCTACAACCAACTGATCTTTCATAAAAGGGCTATGAATGAATAGGGAAGAAATGATAATCTTTTATAGAAAGTCATGTTTTTAATAAATATGCACAAAGAGCATGAAAATGGTCACCAGCTACAAAATTCAGCTTAAAATGGATTAAAGGTTTATATTTATAATAAAAAACTAGCAAACAGATTTAAATAAAAAACAATAAAAAACTTAAGACTTGATAATAGGAACAGAAACAACAAAGAATTAACTCAAATTAAACAAGTTAAGCTGTAACACAGAAAATAGAACAATCAAGGTATCAGCAATTCTACAAGAAATGCAGAAACAGATGATGAAGCAGAGACTAATGAATGGCCAACCAATATGCTTGCAGACAGGAGTCTAGCATGACTATCCTCTGAGAGGCTCCACACAGCAACTGACTTGGACAAATACAGACACTCATAGCCAAGCAGTGGATGCCTTGGGGACTCTTTTGCAAGAATAGGAAGAAGGATTGTGGGCCATGAAGGGGATAGGAACCCAACAGGCAGACCAACATAGTCAACTAATCTGGAACCTTAGGGGTCTCAGAGACTGAACCACCAATTAAAAAAAAAAAAAAGCAGCAAGATGTCAGCAATTCAACAGCAAAAGTAAAATATTCAATTTTAAATGTACATAGAGTTTGTAAGCAAGATATAAGTAAGATTCATAAATGGCCATAATAATAAAACATACTCAATATGAATAATCATGAATAAAATAACACCATCTTATTTCAATTAGGATACTCAATATTATAAAGATAATATTGAATGACTTTCCACAATTTTTATAGGGACATACATTGGTACAGCAAATATAGAAAACAGTACATCATGATGAGTTAATTAATATGTTAGGAGCTTAAACTAGCTTGTCATATTGTACCCACAGGGATAATCATAATATCAGCAACTCAACAGTATATATTTATCAATGATTTATATCAGCTTAGCAATATATTATAGTATATTATATATTATTATATTGTATATTAGATTATTTTATACAATATACAATGCATTGATATTCAATCATGAAAATAATGAAATTTTATCATATGATATTTGGCAGCTGGAACAAGAATGTGTTATGATAAGAAATGAGAACCAGGCTGAGAATTACAAATGTTACATGATTTCCCTGATATGTAAGGTACATAAACTACTAACCTCACACAAATTCAAAATATAGCAGCGGTTATAAGAGTCTAGGGTGTGTAGTGAAAAGATTGGTGGATATGTCTTGTATTACCTAGGTGGAATAACTGTACATACATATACATATATGTATACATATCATACATACAAGCATATATACATATACAAAAACTGAACAGATGGGATTGATGGTACCACCTTTTTAGATGTTTGAGGCAATATTTTCCCCTAAGTATCTCAATTTCCCTTTCTATTACAGAGCTAAATCACTTGACAAAAGCAACTTCAGTAAGAAAGGATTCTTCTCACACCCAATTTAGATATTGGGGAGATGACTTAGCAGAAAATTACTAATAGTTTCAAGGGGTTGGCTTGATTCCATGGGATGAGCCTCAAGTTATGCTAGTCATTGTTTGGACATTATTTCAAATTCTGTTCCATCTTTACCTCTCCACATTTTATAGGCAAAACAAATTTTGGGTATCCCCCATGACTAGGAGTTTCAGCTAGAGTCAACACACTCCTAAAAAGACACCCCCCCCCTACACATTGTACATTTCGGCTCATTCAGAGATGTTCCCTCCCCCTGGATTTCTGTATTTCTGTTCTACCCCTCTCTTTTTCTTAATTGAATATTTTATTTATTTACTTTTGAAATGTTATCCCCTTTCCTGAATTTCCTGTTTCTATGAGGGTAAGCACCCACCCATGCACCCACTCTCGCCTCCCAGCCCTGGCATTCCCCTACACTCGGACATCAAGCCTTCCCAGGGCCATGGTCTTCTCCTCTCATTGATGTCCAACATGAACATCCTCTGCTACATATGAGGCTGGAGCCATGTGTTCCTCCATGTATACTCTTTGGTTGGTGGTTTAGTCCCTGGGAGATCTGGGGAGTCTAGTTGGTTGCTATTGTTGTTCTTCATATGGGTTGCAAACCCCTTCAGCTCCTTCAGTTTTTTTTTTCTTTTAACTCCTCCATTGGGGACCCAGTGCTCAGTCCAATGGTGGGCTGTGAGCATCTGCCGCGTTATTTGCCAGGCTCTGGCAGAGTCTCTCAGGAGACACCTATATCAGGCTCCTGTCAGCAAACACTTCTTGGCATTCGCAAAGTATCTGGGTTTGGTGTCTGTATATGGGATGGATCCCCAGATGGGGCAGTCTCTGGATGACCTTTCTTTCAGTCTCTGCTCCACACTTTGTCTTCATATTTCCTTCCCGGAGTATTTTGTTCCCATTTCTTTTTTTTTTTTTTCCTTAGCTATCACGGCTTAAAGAGAAATGGGTACAAATAGACATTCATGTCTCTCCCTAGGAATGGAGCCCGACTCCTAGGGTGTATATGAAGGGCCTTGTTGCTTTTCTTTTCTTTTTTTTTCCTCTCAACAACATCATTTTTTTTATTAGATATTTTCTTTATTTACATGTAAATTTTCCCTTTCCCAGGTTCCCCACTAAGAAGGACTGAAATATCCACACTTTGGTCTTTCTTCTTCTTGAGCTTCATGTGATCTGTGAATTGTATCTTGGGTATTATGAGCTTTTAGGCTAATATCAACTTATTAATGAGTGTATATTATGTGTGTACTTTTGTGACTGGGTTTCCTCACTCAGACTAATAAAAGCCTTAAAACCTTCACAGGGCCAAGGTCTTCTCCTCCCATTCATGACTGGCTTGGCCATCCTCTGCTATACGCATGCTGCTGGAGCCATGAGTCCCCCCAATGTGTACTCTTTGGTTGGAGTCCTAGTCTCTGTGAAGGTTCTATGCCCCAATGTAGGAGAATGGCAGGGCCAGTATGCAGGAGGGGGTGGGATGGTGAGCAGGGGCAGGAGGGATGGAAGAGGGGATTGTTTTAGCTTTAGTTTTGTTTTTATTTTATTTTTTTCTTATTTTATTTTATTTATTTTATTTTTTAGGAGGAGAACCTGGGAAAGGAGATATTGTAAATAAGAAAACATCTAATAAAAAAAAAAGAAGAAAATGAATGACAAAAAAAAAGAAGCCTTAAAAAACTAAAAATGCATATATGTAAATCATGACAGGTGATAATAAGTATAATTATAAGAATTAATTTAAAATGTAAATTATATCTTACAGATAAAGAGAGTACTGAAGTAAGTTATAATATTGACTGTTCCTGTGAGTTTTGTTAACTAGACAAACTAAAGTCAACTGGAAACAGGGAACCAAAACCTAGGAACCAGCCTCCAAATGCCTGTGGATAGTTGCTGGGGTATTTTCTGGATTGATGATTAAAGTAGGTAAACAAAACATGGTGGGTGAGGTCTTTCCTGGGCAGATGAGTCTGGAATGTGTAAGAAAGCCTGCTGATCAAGACTGGGGGAACAAGAGCATCAGCAGTCTTCCTTCATGGTTTCTACTTTAAGCTTGGGCATTTAGTTTGTGGCATGACTTCCCTAGATTACCATAACTTGTAAGTTGAAATATTCTTTTTCGCCAAGTTGTGGTTTTTGGTCAGGTTGTTCATTACAACAATGCAAAATTAAACTAGAATACTGACCAAAAAAGAGATCTACAAGATTAATTTTCCTTAAAATATATTATTACATTTAAAACCTTTTCTTGTATTCATAAAATCATAGGAACTTATTTTTAATCAACTAAGAAAAGATCATTAATATTCAATAAGAAACTTTCTATTTAAAAGCTGAATGCTATGAAGGCTATATTTTCTCTATGACTTCATTTTTCTACCTTTGATGAAAGTGAAAAACAGATTTATCTAGATGATCACTAACACTCATTAAGAATGACATGTAGACTCATGTAATCAAAGAGGTTTTAGTTGAAACTGGGTAATTACTTTTGTACCTATGTTTATCCAGTTAAAAAATTTCTCAAGCTCTTTTTCTAAAACATTGTAATAGGGGTTAGTTTAACTAGTTTGACATGCTAAATTGGACAAAGGAATCATGCTGCTCTTAAGATCTTGAGTTTGAAATCAGTCTGCATTATTGATAAGACACATGCCTCTAGGCAGCTTCTTCTTCCTGACTCTATTTCCTTGACTACAAAATAGTGTAATGCCAACTTTAGACTATGTGTGATCATTTAGTGTAATAAGTAGATAAAAGTGTCTAGAACAGTGTGTATAGGGACCAAATATTACATGAATTTGATTAATTAAGCTGCTTAATGAATGTGATATTCACAGTTTCTACCAAAACTTATTCCATTGCGTAAATTGTTCTTTAAATTTTAGTTTCTTGCTGTACTTTTGTTCTTCAGGTTTTCAATTTTCTAGTGACAGATTATGACAATTTTCTCTCATTTACTTTACTCCAAGACTTAAAATAAGTAGTCCTTTTTTTAGTTGTTCACATCAATTTTTATTAATGAAACAGACTTAATACACATATATAAGTATGTTTGTACTATATATTATATGTAATATATATGTGTGTATGTGTGTGTGTTATATTATTAGCATTTAAATATTTTTACTCTCTTTCACTTCTCAAAAGATTCCTGTGTAATTTTGTGTGTGTTGTCAGAACTAAAATTGAAGGGAAATTTAGCTATATGAAATGAAACACTTTTTGCATTCTAGTTTCTGTATGAATTATTATTGGCTTATTTTGATGTCAAAGAAGATGTGGAGGTCTTATTATTTCTTTACAATTGCTATTGTCCTTTAGAGATGTTTAGATGAATATTCAATTATTATATTCTCTAATAAAAGTAATTGAGAAATTGACTTCAATTTAAATTTGATTATTATCCAAAGTGCTTTTTTATTTTTTTTTTAGCAATTCCTGAATAAAGAATTTTTTGCATAGCATTATTTTCAGTGAAATTTTAAGAGGTCTATATTTATTTTTTAAAAAAAGAACATGGAAACATATAATTCCATTGTATGATATTTTTGTATGATACAGATATTTTGATTATAAATTATATGTTAGCAATGGGTATATAAAGGGATATCTAGAGGATAAATACAATGCTTTATCACATGGAAAGATCTCATTCTATTATTTATAAAGTAGATAGTCTATATTGGACAATTTCTCTAATTTTTATACAAATAATGTATTAGTTTACAAAAAAGAGCCAAGGTCCTCTCCTCCCATTGATGACCAGCTTGGCCATCCTCTGCTATATGCGTGTTGCTGGAGCCATGAGTCCTACTCATGTGTACTCTTAATAAAAATAAATTAATAAAAAAAAGGAAGGAACAAAAGAACATTCTAGTTAATCAAGATTTGTATTTCTATACAGCTACATAAATGCCATAACCCAACAAAGTATACCTTCTTATGTAGAAATTGTTACCTCAATAAATATGAATGAGTATAAAAAAAAAGAAGAAGAAAAGCCTGGCAGTGGTGGCACATACCTTTAATCCCAGCACTTGGGAGACAGAGGCAGGCAGATTTCTGAGTTCGAGGCCAGCCTGGTCTACAGAATGAGTTCCAGGACAGCCAGGGCTACACAGAAAAACCCTGTCTCCAAAAAAAACAAAAAAAAAAAAAAAAAAAAAAAAAAAAGACTGGTTTCAGAAGAGGTAAACTTATGATGGTTGTCTGTTTGTTTAGTTGTTTTTCATGGAAGATTTTCCAATCTTATATTAATATATTCATTGATAATATATTCATCGATTTGGAAAATCTATAATGTTTAAGTGTTCCCAGATCTATATCCCTCCCACCCATCTGCATCAACAAATCTTGCCCCTCCCAAAAAGAATGGTGTCACTGACCTCTATGCCTTGTAAATCTATGCTCTCAGCTACTGCTCAGTAAGTGTGCAACAGCCTCTATGTATGTAGAACTAACTCCTATGAACCCTCTTCTGCTTACTCATTGCAACAAGATATCCTCTGGCTTGTTGAGCTGTGATGTTTTGTGATTAGGAGAGTAGATCAGTCTCAAATGTTAAGTCCTTATGTGAGAAGACTTCTGGAAGTAACGTTCAGGGAAAGAAAATGTGCATTAATGCATGACTCCAAAGACAGACTGCTGACCAAAGGAATAGTAATTTTAAGGCCAAATAGCTATATTGGGTAAAAACGGTGCAAGAACCACAAGTTCCCCTGTGGCTAGGCCTAGCTGCTAACTAGTAGACAGTACAGCATCAGGACTGCCTTACTCTACAAACTTACAATTTTGGCAGTGTTAGTTTTTACAAAAGGAACTCTGATTGCTTGCTGCACAATTCATTTGACTTTTGTCTGAGTTGTTTCCTAATGAGATTTTAAGTTCTCTGTCTCACCCCTTTTATCAGAAATCTCCCTCTCTCCTTCCAATATACAGTGCCCCACTATCTCTCTTCTCATCTAGTTATTTGCATACTTTTGTTCTTCCATTTAAATCTTATATATTTTTAATAATAATAATTATAGAAGTAGGTCAATATTAACCAATGTATAATTGCTGAAATAATTCTTATTTTGAATACTTTTCTGTATGGAAATACAGTAGCCTAAGGGCTATGCTTTATGTGTAATGGTAAATTATCAGAATGTCAATTTGGAAATTTCAAATAAAGGAAAATAATCTTATAACTAAGTGAGGTAAGCAGAAAAACCTTGACTGACAAACACATGAGAGATAACTGGAACTATAGCAGCCCTCCAGCCCCTCCTAAACATTCTCACTTTTTTGATATAGTAAACTATGTGATAAACAAGGGGAAGTGTAAGTGTTAATATTCTTGGGTTAGAGATTTCTGGATATATGCTTCCTGTTTTTGATATCTGTAGGAGTTTATGGTCATATTTATCTTTTTAATATCATCAATAAAACATAAACATAAAGTGACACTGTTAGAATATGACTTCACAACCATCAAATATTCATTAAAACATTTTATATGTACCATAAAGCAACTGTTTATCAAAATAAAAGTCAACAAAATGAGGGAAACAGCTAACTGAATAAAAAATAATTTATAAATCCATATTTTCTGACACTCTTTAACTTAGTGGTATCTGTATAATTAATGAGTGTTCCATCAGTAAACATTAGTTTGGCATTGCTGACATGTTTTAGAATAATTGATCCATGTTTATAATACCTTTCATTTTAAGGACTTACACTGGGAGAAATAAATACCATGAAATTTTATTCAGAACCTTAACATGGGTTTTAAAATGCACTAATTTTTTTATATTGTGGTAAAATAGAACAACTAAAACGTCAAGAAACATAAGTAGAATAAATAATGACTTAGTATTAAATACATAAAACCTACCGCATAGATCAATAGTAAGAATATGAAAAACACTGATCAGATTTAAAATATAAAATTAACAAACTCTCTTGGTGGGGGCAGAGAGCACTGTAAAGATAATTCCGAGTTTAAAGCACTTGCTGCTCTTACAGAGGCCTTAATTCTGATTTCTAGCATTGATACAGTAGTTTACAGCCACCTGTAACAGCAAGCTATTCTAGTCAGGCAAAATTAAATTATTCCAAGCTTTAAGAGAGAAAAGAGCTTTTAAAAGATGAGATTTTAAAGGATGAGAACCACCAACAGCAGTAAACAGTACCCCTAACCTATGCTCCATTTCACACCCCCTAATAACTCTGCTTTCCTAAGTGACCTGCCAGACACAGATATAGCAGGTAAGCCCCTCCCTCACAAAATTCCTGCTACCCAACCGCCCTAAAAGACTGCCCAACAATGGTAAATTGTATGCCACATCCTGTACTCCATTTCCCATTCCACAACTCAGCCAGCTTTTCTAGGAAGTCTGTCAAACACAGATACAACAGGTAAACCCCTCTATCCCCATGTCCCAGACTAAAGTCTCACCTAAAAGCACGCCCAACATGAGTTAATTTTACCCAGTACCCTGTGCTCCATACTACTATACCCAGCAAAACTTTCAATCACAATAACTGGAGAAAACAAGATATTTCATTAAAAAATAGATTTAAATAATATCTATCCACAAATCTTATCTTATAGAGGATATTGGAAGGTAAACTCTAACAAATGATGGCTAATTATGTATATGAAACATAGGAAGTAAATAATTGCACACCAGCAAAACAAAAGAAGAGAAGCATGAGAACACATGCATGTATACACATGTGCGTGCATGCACATCCACATACATCAAAATAACAGGAATTAATAATCATTGGCCATTAATATTTCTCAATATCAAGGGATTAAAGTCCCCAATAAAATTACACAGGCTAACAGTATCAATGGGAAAACAGGATCCATCTTTTTGTTTGTGTATAAGAAACACACCACAGCAACAAAGATAGACATTCTTTCAGATTAAAGGGATAGAAAAAAATTCCAGACAAATGGACCTAAGAAGCAAGCTATATAATCCATTCTATTATCTAACAAAATATACTTTCAATGAAAATTAATCAAAAGAGATGGAGACTCATACTCACTTCATACTCACTGAGGAAAAATCTACCCAGATGGGATCTCAAACATAAATATCTTCTCTACTCCCCAAACACAAAGGCACCCACATTCATAAAAGAAACATTATTAAGGATGAAATCATATATAGGACCACACAATAATAGTGAGAGCCTTCAACAACATGCTCTCACCAATTGACAGTTAATCCAGACAGAAACTAAAGAGAGAAATAATCAAACTAACAAATACTATGAATAAAATGAACCTAACAGATATCATCAGAGTATTTCAACCCAATACAAAGAATATACCTCCTTCTCAGCACATCATGAAGACTTCACTAAAACTAACTATGTACTTGGAAACACAGCAAGTCTCAACAGTTGGAAGAAAATTGAAATAATCCCCCCCCCTTATATCATATGAGACCAGCATGGATTAATGTTGAATTTCAACAGCAATAAAACCAACAAAAATCCTACAAACCTATGAAAACTGAACAATTTCCTATTCAGTAAGCATTGTGTCAAGGAAGAAATAAAGAAGGAAATTTAAAATTTTCTAGAATTCAATGAAAATGAATGCAAAACATACCTAAAGTATGGGGCGAGAGAAAGCAGTACTAAGAGAAATGTTAATAGAAACCAAGGCCTTCATAGAGAAATTAATTAAATGTCATACTAGTATCTGAACAGAACACCTGAAAGGTATAAAAAGAAAAAAAAGAAACAAATACAACCAAGAGGAGTAGACAGCAAGAAACAATCAAAAATCAATAAATTAGAAAAAAGGAGAATAATACAAAGAATAATAAAAAAAAACAAGTTTATTCTCTAAGAAAATCAATGTCATCAACCAACACTTAGCTAAACTAACTAAAATATTGAGAGAATATCCAAAGTAACAAAATCAGAAATGAAAAGTGGACATAAAAACAGGCACTGAGGAAATCTAAAGAATCATTGGATCTTGCTGAAAAAAAAAAAAAAAAACAAAACAAAACAAATCAAACCAAAACAAAAGTGTTCTCCACAAAATTGGAAAATTTAAATGAAATAAATGACTTTCTTTATAGACACCACTTGCCCAAATACAATCAAGATCATGTCAACAACCTAAATATGTCCATAGCCCCTATGTAAATATCCCTATCAAAAATAAAATAAAATAAAAAGCCCAGGGACATGTGGTTTTAGTGAAGAATTCTCCCATGCATTCATAAACTAATGCCAATACTCCTCAAATTATTCCGCAAAATAAAAACAGAAGGAAAACTGCCAAATCCATTTTAAGAGGCCATAGTCATCTTGATACCTAAACCACACAAAGACTCAACAAAGACAGAGAACTTCAAACCAATTTCTCTTAAGATCATTAATGCCAAAATATTAAATGAAATTCTCACTAACCCAAACCAGAAACACTTCTAAGACACCACTCCCCATGATAAAGTAGACTTCATCCAGGGTATGCACGGATTGTTCAACATAAGAAAATCTATCAGTTTACACCAATGTATAAAGAAACTGAAGGAAAAAGAAGCATATGATCATCTTATTAGATACTGAAAAGGCCTTTGACAAAAATCTAACACCTCTTTATGATAAACATCTTGCTAGATTAGGGATACAGGGCACAGACCTAAACATACACACACACACACACACACACACACACACACACACACACACAAACACACACACACAAAATGGCAATTTACAAAATGCCAATAGTCAATATCAAATTAAGTGAAGAGAAACTTAAAGAAATTCCATTTAAATCAGGAACAAGACTAGGATAGCAACTCTTTCCATATCTATTCAATATAGTACTTGAAGTTCTTGCTATAGCAATAAGACAACATAGAACATGAAGGAGATACAAATTGGAAAGGACAAAGTCAAGGTGTCTCTATTTGCAGATGATAGTATTATATCTATGTGACCACAAAAATTCTACCAGAGAAATCCAACAGCTAATAATTAATTTCAACAAAGTAACTATATAGAAAACAAACTAGAAAAATCAGTAACCCTCCTACGTACAAACTACAAATCATCTAAGAAAGAACTTTGGAAAACAATATCATTCACAATAGCCAGAAATTAAAAAAAAAAAAAATCTTGGTGAAACTCTATATAAGCAAGTGAAAGACTTGTATGACAGGAACTTCAAATCTTTAAAGAATGAAACTGAAGAAGATATCAGAATATGGAATGATCTTTAATGCTCATGGATTGGTAGAATTAACAGAGTAAAAATGTGCACACTGCCAAACACAATCTACAAATTAAATGTTATTCCATGAATTCCAATACAATCTCTAATACCCATGAATGAACAATATTTAATTTTATAAAACATAAATAAATCAACAAACAAACAAAAACCACAGTATCCCTAAAACAATCTTGCACAATAAAGGAACTTCTGGAGGTATCACCATCCCTGATTTTAACCTGTACTAGAGTGTAGTAGTAATAAAAACTGCATTGTATTAGAATAGCATTGGACAAGTTGATCAATGAGATTGAATTAAAGTAATAGAGTAAACCCACATATTAATGGACATTTGTTTTTTTGACAAAGAATTCAAACTTAATCAATGGAAAAAGAAGGAATTTTCTAGAAATGATGCTGAACTAAGTGGATGTCTACATGCAGAATAATTCAAATAGATCTGTATCTATCTCCCTGAAAAAAATCTGAAGTCCAGTGGATAAAAGATATTAAAATAAAACTGGATACATCAAATTTGATAGAAGAGAAAGTGATAAGTAATCTTGAATGCCTTGACACAGGAGACAACTTCTTAAACATAAAACCAACAGCTTGTGCATGAAGATCAATAATAAACAGTATCTTATGAATCTGAAAATATTTGGTAAGTTGAAGGACACTGTCAAAAGAACAAAATGGCAGTCTACAGAATGGGAAAAGATCTTCACAAACCCTACATCCAAAAGAGTGCTGATATCCTAAATATATAAAGAACTTAAGAAACTAGATATTAACAAACCAAATGACCCAGTTAAAAAAATTAGTTCCAGTTGTAAGCAGTGAATTCTCAACAACAACAACAAAAAATCTCTAATGGCCAGGAAACGCTTAAAGATATGTTCAAAGTACTTAGTCATCAAGGAATTGAAAATCCAAATGGCTCTGAGATTCCATCTGATACCTGTTCAGAATGGCTAGTATCAAAAACTCAAGTGACAGCTCATGCTGACAATGATATGGAACAAGAAGAACACTTCTCTATTCCTTGTGAGAGTGCAAACTGGTACAACCATCTTCTAAATCACTTTGGTGGTTTCTCAGAAAATTAGGAGTTCTACTTGAAGATCCAGCTATATCACTTCTGGGAACATACCCAAAAGTTGCTTCACCATATTACAAGTACATCTGCTCAGCTATCTATATTCATAGCAGCTTTATTGATAATAGTCAATCAATAGAAACAAACTAGATGGTCCTCAGATGAAGAATGGATAAAGAAAGTGTGATACATTTACACAATGGAATATAACTCAGCTATTAAAAACAATGGATATCATGAAATTTGTAAGCAAATGGATACAACTAGGAAATATCTTACTGTGGTGAGATAACCCAGACCAAGAAAGACAAACATGGTATATATGTAGATTCTAGCCAGAAAATACAAGTACAGGATAACCATGCTACAATCCAAAGACCAAAAGAAGGTAAGTAACAAGGAGGGCCAAAGGGGATCACATGAATGTCAATGAAAAAGTGAACTAGAATAGATATTTTGGAGGGAGGGGTTGTGGTAGGGGAAGGGTTGAGAAGGTGATCTAGAGGAAACAAATTTGAGGGAGTACAGACGAAAAGAATATTAGCAGAGAGAATTGGAATCAATGGAGGGCATCTCTGGGAGAGGAGGAAAGCTAGGACAATGGAAACTCCCAAGAATCTCTCAGTGTGAGCCTAGCTAAGACTCCCAACTATGAGAGATATGGAGCCTGAAATGACCATTCCTGTAACCAGAAAAGACTTCAAATGGAGAGAGTGGGATGGAACAACAACCTAGCTACCAAACCTTAGACCTATGGTTTCTTTTGCCAACATGATGTACAGAGGAAAAGATGGGGCAGACATTTAAGAAATGGCCCAACAATGACTGGCTATCTTGAGACTCATGCGATGAAAGAGATTCCATTCATGATAGGATTAAAAACATTTTGTTATACTTCCAGAAAGGCACCTAGCATAACTGCAATCTGGGAGCCTTTTCCCAGAAACTTATGGAATCAGATTCAGAGATCTGGAGATAAACATTAAGCAGAGCTTAAGGAATTTTATAGAAGGGGGCAATGAAGGATTGATGGGGACAGAGAAGTCAAGGATACCCACCACAAGTAAACATATAGAACTAACTAATCGGGGCCCAAAAAGGCCATCAGAGTTTGAACCAACAACCAAAGAGTATTCATGGGATAGAGCTATGCCTCATACACATATGTGTATATATATACAGCTCATTAATCAAATAGTTCCACTTTCCATCAGTAAGGGTATAGGCATTCTGAGACTTTTGCTGCCCTTGGATCCCTTTGCTCTAATTGGATGGACTTGTCTAGCCTCATTAGATGGTGAGCCCAGTTGTACTATAACTTGATATGCCAAGGAGGGTTGACATCCATGAGAAGCCTTCCATTTTCTGAGCCTTTTTTACAGGGAAAAGGTAGATGGACAGATGGTGGGGAAGTATGATAAGATTGGGAAACTAAGAGGAGAGGAAAGGAGGGGATCCAAGAAGGAAGCTAAAATCTATATATAAAATAAACAAATTAAATAATTCTATAAACAAAAAAATAAAAATATTGCTTAATAGGGAAGCTACTTAAATATGATGGTTCAATATAGAATGTCTTCTCAGAGAACAATAAATATAGAGATAAATAACCAGAGCAAGCAACATTTTATTTGTCATTTATGAACTCTTTAAAGATCTCAAATTTAAAAAGAAAGCTGAAAACTACAACCTTATGAACACGGATCTCTAAAGCATATGGAGAAATGTCTTTTTTAGTCATGGTGAGATTTGTAATTTACTAGGAACCTGGTTACTAGCATTATGTGAAGGCTCTCCAGTAGAGGGTTTGATAATTTTCTTTTCTAGGGCCCTTGTGAGAAATGAATTCCCTAACTGTTGCAAATGATCATATATCTTTAAGATTCCTGTTATTTGCTCTCCATATAGGTTTACTTTTCTTACATTTATTAAATTTTTTATTTTCTTTAGAAATATTTTTTCTGAAATAAAGTAGGTAGTCTTTAAACAAAACAAAACAACACAAAACAACAACAACAACAACAACAAAATCATAAGACAAAAGAAAAAACAAAAACAAAAAAAAGCTGAGGACCATGGAACGTGACAGTTGCACCTGGTCTCTTTAAAGGAAAACCCCATAAACATGCTTCTTCACTTTTGTGATATGCTTACATATGAAGTTGCCTTCTATAAAGCTTAAAAAGAGTCTTTACCAGACATTGAATTTTATGTCTTAATTTTGAAAATTCCTTAACCTCCAGGACTATGAGAAGTAAATTACTTGTGTTTATAACTTACCAGTTTATAGTGTTTTTATTGTAGCCTTAATGGACTTAGGCTCAGAGTAAGGAAATAAAAGCATTACTTCAGCTGGTTGAGCCACAAGGAGATGAGGCTTATTTTATAGCTAAGAAGGATTGTTAATACTTCACATTAACCTATAAATTATCATTCAATATTCTCTCTAACAGCTGGGTCAATTGGTAGACTCTCTTAGAAAGGTAAGTGCTAGAGTTGGCATCAGAATGCAAGCCTGAAAGCCTACAGACTACTGGTTTTCACACCTCAATTGGTGTGCAAAATGATTCAAACCAAACATATTCATGCCTTTTCCTCATCCAAGCTCACCAACCATATTAGTCTTTTCTTCTCATGTAAGCTAGACTAAGAATAGAATACAAAGGAGGCCAAGATTTTCAGTTTCCCTAAGAACAGTTGAAACAATGCAAAGTCAAAGAATGGAATAGCATTAGAGGGGAAAAAGCTAATAAATTATTGGCTAAACTCAAATCTGCACATTGATCTTTGTTCTTCATTTTTTTACTGAAAACTTTATAACATAAAAAGTCATGAAATTGTCACCTATTATTTCTTTCATGATTGTCATCTAGTTTTTTATTCAAAGTTTTATTAAAATATCTACTTTGGATAAAAGAAAAAGGAAGAACAGGGACAGAAATGAAACAGAGATTGAAAGAAGGACTAGCCATTAACTGTCCACTTGCAGATCCATCATGTCTACAAATACCAAACATCACCCTGTTGCCAAGGTCAAGAGGTGCTTGCTGACAGGAACATAGTGTGGTAGTTACTGGGGAAGTCTGGCCAGAAACTGACCAATGCAGATGTGAATGCTTGGAGCCAACCATCAGACTGAGCTCAGGTAACCTGGTGGTGAACTGGCAGAAGGACTAGAGGAGTAGAGGAAGATTTCAACCCAATTGGAAGAGCAGCATAGGCTGGTCTGATCTCCCAGTTCTCCCAGAGACTAGACCACCAACCAAAGAGTACACCTGAAGGGATCAACAGTTCCAGATACATATGTAGAAGAAGATGGCCTTGCCTGACAGCAATGGGAGAGGCCTTTGGTCTTGGGAAACTTTGATGCTCCAGTGTAGGGGGATGCTGGAGCAGTGGGGCCAGAGAGTGTGGGTGGGAGGGGGAGCATTCTCATGCAGGCAAAGGGGAGGCGGGAGGGAGAATGTGGGATGGAGGTGTTGGTGGAGGAGTAACTGGAAATTATCCTTTGAGATGTAAACAAATGGATGATCCATAAAAAAAGAAAACAGTAAATATAGATATTTACAACCTCTTATCATTTAAAACTTAAGTGGTCATAGCATGCTCAAGCAATAACCTGATACTTCGCATTTATTCTTTCTTTTTAATTGTATATTTTATTTATTTGCATTTCAAATGTTATTCCCTTTCCCAGTTTCCCTACTCTCCCTGCCTCTATGAGGGTGCTTCCCCACCTACCCATAAACCCACACCAGCCTCCCCACCCTCACATTCCCCTACACTGGGGCATTGAGACTTCCCAGGACAAGGGCCTCTCCTCCCATTGATGCCCAATAAGGCCATCCTCTGCTACATATGCAGCTGGAGCCATGGGTCAGTCCCATGTTTACTCTTTGGTTGGTGGTTTAGTCCCTAGTAGTGTAAGACCCTGACCTCTGGGTCAGTGGTACTTATCTGGAGATGCCCGCAAGTCAGACACTGAGAGGCAGGTTGATGCAAAAGCAAGTTTATTTTCTGGTGAGTTGGGGTTGTGTCAGGGTCAAGTTCGAGTCGACCTTTAATTAGTCCCTCAAGATGAATTACTACAAAGGCTACCCCTAATGGCTATTAAAATGAGTTTTCATACTTTTGCGGAACACAGGTTACAGTTCAAACTTATCGGCTAAGCATACTGACCTTTAAATCTATTGGCTAGCAAACATGACAAGCATTTGAACTCTGCCAGGGACTTTCTAGAGGCTTGGGTAAGTATCAGTCAGTACATTCTGAGATTTTTTTACTCAAGAATGTTCTTGTGGATTCAGAATGGAACTTGGCCTAGCCTTGACTCCAGGTGGGAGGGGAAAGTTGTAAGGAGGGTGTGGGACTGGCAAACTCCTTAGGGTCCCTCAGGAGCTCTGGATGTGTGCATGTCTGGCTGGTTAATATTGTTGTTCTTCCTATAGGGTTGCCAGTCAAGCTAATGCAACCTACCCTAAACATGAATTAAATAACATTTTTCTCCTTCTAATTGAAGTGACCTCTCCTTTAACTGCCACCAGAAAACAAAATCAGCAAAATGTCCTTATTCTTTTAATGCACGGAGTAGAAAACAAACATGGCTTATATAGAAGACTGTCTTATATAACAAAGGAAACAACTTGGACATGCATGTGTTCATATTACCTATTTTATGCAGATATTACAGATGGACTTAAGACAGGAAGTTTTTTTTTTATTTTAAAAAGATATAGCCCATCATGGTAGGGTAGGCTTAAGAGTCCTAACATGAACTGGATATTCTTTTACAGCCATAAGGAGATGAGAGACATTTATGGGTGTTGGAAACTGCTTCTAAGGGTTTCTCTGATTATCTCCATTTAGTTCTCTACTATAGATAGCCAATATTTAAAAAAAAAAAAAATATTTATTTATTTATTTTATTCTAGAAACTTTCTGAAAAGCTCATCTCTTGCAGTTCAGAAGCCTAATCTTTTATTTACATATCAATTCGGTCTCTTTTGCTTATCCCAGGAATGATCATCCCTAAGCCCTAGCCCTTGATTCTCAGAAAGAGGCAGCAAGCTCAAGCATAGAGAATAAGCTAGCTGGGTGGGTCTGGATCTTAACTCTATCTGGCCCAGTCTGACCTTGAACTCAGGAAAACCAGTCTATCTTAATTGTAAACAAGCAAAAAACAACAAAACAACAACAAATAACAAAACACAAACAAAAACAACAAAAGTTAGCTGGGTGGGATCATGCCCCATGCCCTGCAATCATCACTCTCTAAATTAGTTTCTCTCTCTCTCTCTCTCTCTCTCTCTCTCTCTCTCTCTCTCTCTCTC
>JADRCD010154826.1:0-29655 GCA_019843815.1 Montemys delectorum | reverse complement strand
TGTGTGTGTGTGTGTGTGTGTGTATGTGTGTGTGTTTGTGTGTGTGCCTGCAACCCAGTGGAGACAAGCAGCTCCCATGGCCTCCAAGCCTAGTTGAAATCATGAGCTCTAGATTCCGTGAGGGACTCTGTCTCAAACAATAAAAGATGGAACATGATCAAGGGAGACCTTTAGCCTCCATATGAAGACCCATGGGCACATCCCCGCACACACCTGTGCATGCATACACACATGTATTAAGTCTTGTCCAGTTTTTAGTGTGATACATCTATGTAAGTATTTCTGTCCCTACAAAATATATGACATAATCCTAACAATCAAATTTTGTTTAAAATGTTTTCAAGGCAGAAAATAACCTTTCAGACAACCCCCACATTAGCAAAACAGCACAGCAGTGGATTATGGGGCCCTCCTGGGAAGCTTTACTTAATGACCACAGGGATAGAAAATGAAACCAAAATCTAACCCCAGCGTGTCCTCCAGCAGAAGCTCCTGAGCACTGCTGCTGGGCAGTTTAAGGAGCCACTGAATTTTCTTTGTGTCTTTTATGTGCAGTGGCTTTCCTCTCCTGTCATTTGATGGGACTCGCTGTCCAAACTGTCCTCACTTACATCAACCACAGGGGTCTGTCTCCCTTCCTACATCTTCTGTGTCAAACCATCTGATGGTTTCAGGCTGATACCCAGTACCTCACATTCTTCTTAAGACAGACTGTGGTAAGAGATCAAAGAGCATATGTATGTGTACTTAATATTATCCCATTTCGGTTTCATTTGCTAGAATTCTTACCAATGCTATTTCATGTGAACTACAAGGTAAATAATTTAAGAACTTCCCCAGCAGGGGATATTTAAAGAAACTCCTTTAACCACAGAACTCTCCAGAAGGTTTAATTAAGCAACTTAATTTTCATTTGAATTCAAATGTAAGATTTTTGGCTTTGTTAACTCATACAAATTGAAGGTGATATCTACAATCATACTGACACTTATATTCCTGCCTCCAATCAAAGAATGCAGTAAAAAGCAGAAGAAAAATACATTTGGAGTTGGCGACTTTTAGGATTAGAAAGAGAAAGTGACTGTTAGTAAATATATTAAATTTGTATCTGAAATGGGCAAAATATGAAATTCAAATTATAACTGATAATATCTGTGAATAACGACCATACTGCAGATAGAAAATGGAGCAATATATTCTAATATGATTACTACTACTTTTTACTCATAAACCCCAGTGCAGACTTCTCTTGTAACTGGAAATGTTGGAAGTGAATTAACTGAATGGAAGTCACCAAAGTATGAAACGGAAACTTCTCGTTTCTGTTTACAGAAGTGGCTTAGAGGGTGGATTGTGTTCTGGATTCTTCCTTCCAGGGTGGGTCAGATGATGGCTTTCTGCACTGACAGATGCTGTTGTGGGGAGGGGCGGGTGGTTCCTGTAGGTCTGGCTGAGATGGGCCTCTGGAAAGTCATTTAGTGCCAGACAGCCGCATCCTTTCATAAGCATACCTGCACTAATGTGTCCAGCAGCCCTGGTAGCAGACACAGTCCGTAAATCACCACAGGCAAACAAGACTGGCTTTGTAGGGAGGATGTCAGTTGCCTGATCCCACTTCAAACATAGTTGTGTGGGACTAGAGGGAGTGAGGAGACAAGGCTCTTCATCTCTTTAACTCAGCTCTGCTGCCTGAAAGCCAGTATTGGGGAAACCCTCACCCCAAATGGGTTGATTGTGGTTTCTTATTAGCATAAATGATACTAATCAAATAACACAAATAGCGAGTGTTGGTGCACCTTTATAATGCTGCTGTTCCCATCTCTCTGTATACCAAGAACATTCCTGGGCATTTTTCTCATTCTTTATCAACTCGTAGACATGGCATGATTCCGTTGATAAAAATCAGGCATGAAAAGGTGAAGTCAAAAACATCAAAGTTGAAGCAGCATGTGGTGGTAGCACTGGTCTGTAATCCACATATGAAGGAGGCTGAAGTAAGAAGGTTGTCCTCTGTGAGGCCAGCCTGAGCTAAGGAGCAAGACTCCGCCTCAGAAATAAAAACAATAAACTTTAATAGTAGCATCCAAGGTGTGGGGAGCCTAGTAAAGTAGGTCACTCTCCGGGAAAGCCAACGTACTCACTTTGTGCCTGAGGACTTTATTAGAATAGTCATTTAACTGGGGGGATTACGGAAAAGAGATCAAGAAGACGGGGATCCCCACGCACAGTGATGGTGTGCTTCTGGTTGCAAGCCCACCAGGACGCGGTGTGGAGCACCAGGAAGACACTGATCTTCTGAAGTACGATGGTAGTGATTTGCCCTGTTCACAGCCTTCGGTAGAGAACTCAGCCTAATCCATCTCTGTCCAGTGGCAAAGGAGGAAAAAAGGCCCAGGGAGACACAATTGGGTTTTTAAGTAAAAGTGCCTTCAGTTTTGCCTGATGCACTTTTATTCTTTGGACCTTTTGCCGGGCTTATTATTTTTAGAAGCTGGCTTAATCTGTTGTTTATCTATGCTATTTCAATTATGGCCTAGCCTTCAACTACCTCGCCAGAACCTTGACCTCATCATCATTGAAACGGGGCCATCACTTTGTGAGATTTCCGGGATTGTCCAGGGGAAATTCTTACCTTAGTGAAGTAGGAAGTAGGGAATGAAGGGCGTGACTGAGGAGGAGCTGTGGCTCACCGGAATAGGCAAGGGACCTTAGCTAACCTGTCCTCCTCCTAAGTGACAGATCGCATTGGCTGTGTTATTTTGTCTTTTGAAAGTTGTTCAAGTTGCTTCTCATATTATGAATAATCAAACACCATTATCACAAGCCAGGATTTACTTAAGCAGTATACCATGTGTCAGCGTGTGCATCATAAACAGAAAATGGCCTGAGCGCACAAATACATATATATATATATATATATATATATATATATATATATATATATATATATATATACATATACACACACACACACACACACAGATATGAGAAGTTCCTTGATCCTAATTACTTTTTAATGGTGCCTCTGTGAAATAGTTGTCCACAACTATTATTCACATACACATACTCTATGGCCATACACATATGAAGCTAAATGGTTCTAAATGGCTGAGAAAATTAGAAAAGTCTGATATGCCACAATAATATATATATACATATATATATGTATATATATATATATATATATATATTCTTTGAAGATATCAGCTTTTTGTTACTAAAAAGGCTGTGGTATACTTCTTGCAGCTAGCATACATTCCAATAGCACTGGGTAATTTTCATACTTGACTTAGCCCCTCCTGTCAAGTTCTTTTGACCCTACTGTTCTTTTAAAAGGTAAGCATTGGGAAAGTTGTAAATTGTGGGTGTAGTTCTAGCAGGCATTTCTTTAGCATGGCTGGTACTCATCATTGGGCAGAGAGACATTTGTACATTTCTCTGTGATGGTTTTATTGCTTAAGAAAATATATAGTTCATTTTGACAATCACCATTAATTTTGATGAACAAAACAATACTCAAAAACACACTACCTTTCTGTGCTCACTCAGCTTATTGTGACAGTCCACGTATGGAGATCAGAGAACAACTCGCAGGAACTGGTTTTCTTGGGGCTTCAAGCTAAGAGAGTCAGCCTTGTCAGTGGGCACCCTTAGCCGCTGAGCCATCTCACTGGCCCATGGTGCTTTTTATATTTGGAGGGTCACCCTACTGTACATGCTGGTTTTACTTTTTTGTGTAGACAAGCACACAGTTTCCACACTGACAAAATAGAGCGGCAAATGAAGGGTCAACACTGGGAAGGGTAGCGGAGTGCCTCACTCTGAAGCCATTCCTCTCTCTCCCTCTCCCTCCCTCTCACCCTTTCTTCCTTCTTCCTTCCTTTCTTTCTTTCTTTCTTCCTTCCTTTCTTTCTTTCTTTCTTTCTTTCTTTCTTTCTTTCTTTCTTTCTTTTTCTTTCTTTCTCCTTCCTCTCTTTCTTTCTTCTTTTCTTTCTTTCTTTCTTTCTTTCTTTCTTTCTTTCTTTCTTCCTTTTGGCTTAGTACAACTTGCTTTCTAGTCTTACCCTCTTGTGTAGTAGTCACTTGTAATTGTTCAGTACTGTTATGGAAGGAAATTAATTTGGAGGCATCATGGGGAGAATGGGTATCCAGAGATCTGGGAAATCCTTTGGATTTGTCCAGAAAGTTCATGTGGAGATTTACAACTTCACTCTCCATTTTACACTTTTCAGCAGAAAAGTCAAACAAAACAGACATGGAGACAGCTTGTCATGTCCCCAGAACCATGGTGACTGCTAAGGTGGTAACTCTACACGGGCCTGAGGTATTACTTCCAGTTTTGAGCCATGCTGCTCTAATAAAAAGTGTCAGGGAAGAAGGCAGAGTTAAAGTCACACTATCTACCCAGAATTTTACATGGTAACTCTATAACAACTCAAGATGTTTAAAATGTGTCAAATAAAAGGTCATGTGCCCACTGGGCTGTACTGTGAGAAACTGTCACAGCTTAAGTGGTGTTTCTGTTCAGGCCTTACAGAAGGGAGGGAATTGAATGTCTTCTTTCTACCTTGTAACTGGAATCTTTGCACTTACAACTTCCTCTGCTAAGTAGATAGTGGTTTTTCATATATGGAGATTCACCCTGCTGCGTGCCAGTTTTATTTGCATATGTAGACAAATGTACAATTTTAGGCCATACACTATCTATTTGGCAGATGGACTTACAACTCTCATTTAAACATTCCTAACAAATTTTTCAATGCAGTCATCTCTGGTTTGAGTTAGTAATTCTTGGGGAGACAGACAGGGGTGGTAGGGGACCTGTGGACTAGATTCTGAAAATAGATAAATTTTATTTGGTTAACCCAAATGAATTGCTAGCATTTCAGTCCTTTGAATTTTTCTTACAAAACAGGAAGATTCAGTATCAGTGAGTCTGTGTATTTTCAGACTTTGAGTTGCAGAAACATGCAAAAACTGAATGGAGTCCATCCGCTCCATGGGAACAGGCACTCTGCATTACATACACTTGTGTTTAGGAGTGCATGTCTCTGCCAGCGGTGGGGTTTGAAATTGTACCTATTGTGATTGCTTCGCTTCTGCTACTATGATGACAACATACGTCCCAGTATTCAGACTTTTAGGTCACAAAACAATTGATACTAAGTCATGTGTTTTCAAGGAAAATTACTCCATCGTTGTCTTTAAAACAGTTTACGTAGTATTTTGTTTAAAATCACATAAACGTCTTGCACTGCTGATAGATTGCTATAGCATAGAATTTGCTTCATTAGAACACCTAGTCTGTTAATATAAAAGGTTAAAAGTAGTTAAAAGTAGTTTTGTTTCAAGTAATTTTATGCTATTTTTAAGAGTTTTTGTTTGCTTTAAAATGTAAGATTCAGAACAGCAGAATTATAAAATAATCTCAGGCAATGTACAATGCATACCTGCAGTTAAATAACAAACAAATAACAGTAATGTGATAATTTCAGTCTTTAGAATGTTTAAAACTGGGATAGTCCCAATCACTGAGGAGCAGGCAAAGGTCAGGGAGATGGCCCTAAATTTCAGTTTCTTCAAGGATTTCTGTTCACCAATATGTTAGCTTATTGCTTGGGATGATCTAACTTAAATATCTGTGTTGGTCACAGCTGAAGTTTATGGATATTTAGAGCAATAATATAAAATTAGTTGCATGAGCTTATTTTATTGGAGCCAAGTAATTTCTCTAACCATGCTAGTCAGTATACGTCTTGACAAAGTCATGCTTTCCTGAACTGTACATGTTTTCTGGGTTTTCTTTTTGTTGTTGTTGTTCTGGCTGTATAGTTGGATTAATGGAAACATCTCCCATGATAAATGTTCCTAACAAGATCGCCCTTTGGGGGCGCTAATAAAAAACAAGTTCATAAGTTGTTTGGACTTGTCCCTTACAGCTGTACTGACAAATATTAAAAGGAAGAGCTAATTTAGGTTGGTATTATTTAACTCTGTTTTCTGTGTCCTCCTTGATATAAAATAAATTGAAACCTGATTTCCCTGAGAGCAACAAATACAGATTTGGAGGGGGTGATCCACAAAGTTAAGAAAAACACAGCAAACAAAACAATAGTTGTGTGTGTGTGTGTGAAGTATATTTCACATGACTGTTGGGTTAACACAGGAGTGGCAATTATTCCTCTATTAGAATTAAAAAGTCGCTGGTCAATGCCAGTTAAATTTGTAGATGAGTCTTGATAATCCTATTTAAAAAGATGGTGAAGTGCTGTAATCCCTGTGCTTGGGAAGCTGACGCAGGAAGCTCATGAGTTCAAGGCCAGCTTGTGAAACATAGAAAGATCCTGTCTTAAAAATAAATAAGTAAACCAATAAAGCCTGTAAGTGCTAGTTGCCAAGATATTGCGAGAGCATTGCTGTGGGCGATAATATGGGTAAGAGACACTCACTGACTGCCCTGTTGTATTCATAATTACAACACAAACCCTTTTCACAGCTGAGCAGTTAAAAAAAAAAAAAACCCTATCCAATACCATAAAATTACAGTGCTGAGTTCTGGTTAGATATCTCCAGGGCCAAAAAGCTCACTGTCTTAGAGAGTTAGTAGCATTGATTCTAGTCAGTCTTAAATATGAAATAATTCAACTATTCACTCAACAAGTACTACTTCCACATTGCATTGATGTCTATGGTTCTCGACTGCTGACACAGGTAGTTTTAGTTCCACCTTCTGGGCAAAGTCATCTTCCATCAGACAATGAAGAAGTGCATTTTTTTTTTAGAAGCTCTGCTGTTCAAGATTAGAAGGAATCCTTGGGTACTGGCAGTCCAGCCCCTCCAGGTTGCAGGTCTCTCAGCACGTGGTGACCAGCCTATACTGAATACACCTTCTATAACTATGTGCTCTAGGATCTCCACTCCAGAGTCATGTCTGTTTGAAATGCCTCTCATTTCACATTTCTTCCCAGTGTGTCCTCCATTATTTCTGTTCATCCATGTGATCGTTATGTGGTTGTTCTTCATAGTTGTTGCTAGACAAATATATCCTCCTTAAAGGAAAATGGCCCCTGAAAGGTAAATGGCCAGAAATTACATTCACCAATCCAGGTGGGGTAAAATAGAATTGGCTTATGGTAACACAGCCCAGGATTGTATGATCTCTAAACACTATTAGGAGCTAAGAATATAATAGAATATCAGTTTTTCGCCACCCTAAGCAGCAAAACCTTAGCTTCTCGACTGCATTTATGCAGCTCGTTCATGCCGTTCTTTGCTTCTACCTTCACGCTCCGAGCTGTTCATCCTATTATGGTTTCCTTTGCATTCGAACTCCATAATCCATCAAATATCCTACTCTCTTTTGTTCCCATCTTCTGGATATGTGAGATAGCTGTAGAAATAAATACACAGGGGCTGGAGAGATGGCTCAACAGTTAAGAGCACTGACTGCTCTTCCAAAGACCCTGAGTTCAAATCCTAGCAACCACATGGTGGCTCACAACCATCTGTAATGAGACCCAATGCCCTCTTCTGGTGTATCTGAAGACAGCTATACTATACTTACATATAATAAATAAATCTTTAAAAAAAAAAAGAAATACACAAATGAAGACAGGAATCATTCAGGCCCCATGTTTAAGAGCTCAGCACCTTTAATTGAAACAAACGTTGGATGCATCAGGACCGACATCATAAGAGTATGACCAGTTATTAACTATTACCCAAGTGGATAGTTTCAAGTCCAGTTCTCATTTGTTTTCAGTTTAGGGCTCATAATTCAGCAGTAACAGAATTTTTAACAGTCTCCCTGCTCAAATCAAATTACATATGTACTCTGTCTACTTAATGTAGCAGGAAATATCTTTAGTATTTTAAAACGGTGCTTCGCTTACAAATTTTCACCTTAATCATCAAGTCTAGCCCTAATTTAGGTCAATATGAATTTTTCCAGCCTGCCAAGTTCCTCAGGAACTGCCTTCTTTGTTATATTGAGACAGAATCTCACTCCATAGCCCAGACTGAGCTAGAACTCAAGGCTAGCCTCCTGCCTCCATCTCCCAAGAACTGGGATTACAAATGTAAACTGCCACAACTGCACTTTGATTTTTCTTCTTCTGCTGCTTTCCCTACTGTCCACAAAAGCGGGGCATGTTCTGGATGGCTAACTTGGGAGGCAAACGCTCAATATTTGAAAAGTCCTTTAATCAAAACTAAGCATGTTACTTCCTACTCTTTTTGCTTTCCTTGATGTTAAATACATCTAGTATTCCTGGAAGCTTACCATGCACAAGCTACATTTGTCTTTGTACAATAGAGAATTAGACACTAAATACGAACTTTTACCATTGAGGCTCTAAATGAAAACTCCTTTCTCGCTGTCATCAGGATTTCCCCCTGAATCCTGAAGTCTGCACCCACACCTGGTTCAGCTTTAACTTTCTTCTCTTCTCCTGCTTTATATCTGATCCAATGGTCTTCCTTCAAAGGACGAGTGTGAAGGAGGTGGGCTCTCTCCCAGCATAATTTTCACCAATTGAGAAATGTAGGCCACCAAACAGTTGATATTTGTGAAACTTGCCTTCAGCGGGATGTGACATTACGATGCTTCATCGCAGAGCTGTAAAACAATTGATTCTTCTTTTCCTTTCATGGTCCATAATTGCTAGCATTCCCTGCCACCAGTGAGAGCACTCAGCAGTGCCTCACATAAAAACAAGCATCCCTTTCAGTCATGACATGATAGGCATACATTTTGTATTTTGTTTTTCCTTAGGCACATATGGGAACCATAAAAGTTGTAGCTGATGAGGTGGTAGAGCTGGTGCCCTGTCTGCATACCCCAGATGCCACCTGGTTTTAACATGCCAAATGTAGTGACTTTTAGGTTCTGAAATCAGAGACCCATTGGAGGAAAATATAACAACCATGAAAAACCATCTGTACTTTGTAAGTTGGGCATTGCTTCTATACATCTTAAGGCATTAAAGGATGTCTTTAATTTCCATGACCATGGATGCATTCAAGCAAAACATTGTCATTTACTTTGTTCTTTTTTTATTATTATTTACTGGCAAATAAAGCAAATACATCATTCAATATTTACTAAAAATTTATGATTTTTATAGGAAGAAAATCAATGTAGCTTCTGGCACATATGGGCACATTCCTTTGATTAAAGGAACAAGTGAATTTAAATGGAGGATTGACTTTAACAAAAATTCTCATAAAGCTTACTATGGCTCTCATTTTCAAGAACTTCCAAGATGATTCCATCTTTAGTGTTGACATTTTTGTAAAGACTGTGGTCATTTACATATTTGAAGTTTGGAAGTATTTGAAAGGAATTTGAGGCAAAAATTTGAATATTATCAGGGTAGTTATTTCAAGTAAATTATATATACAAATGAATGCAATGTTTAAAAATTAAGTGCATGACAGGCAACTTGGCTCAGTGTAAAGGCATTTGCTGCCAAGCCTGATGATCCCCAGAACCCAAGTGGTAAAAGAGATTAGACTCCTGAAATGTGTTCTGACCTCCACACACTACTGAGGCATGCACCATCCCCAACCCTTAACACACAATAAATAAATGCAAAAAATTTAAACATTGAATGCATGAACACTATAGTATGCAATATATTACTTAATGTAAATAAAATCTGTACTTCTTTTCACTGAAAAATATCATCATCAGATGCAACCAGGAAATGAAAAGAAAAAGTAGAAATTACATTATATTGTGATTTATTTTTTTAATTTTTTCATACTATGTAATTCCACTCCCTTCTCCCAGTTTCCTTAGAGTCTCCCCACCTCACTATCCACTCAACTTCAAGTTGTTTTTTTCTCTGTCAAAATAAAAGTACAATAAATAAAATAAAATAAAACAAAAGGAGACAAAAAGTGTGTATACACAAACATGAAGATCATTTTGTGCTAGTCCACAGTGTCTCACCATGTGGCCTGCCCCGAATATCCCGAGTATGGCTGATATACCTGGTAACAGTCTTGCTTAGGGTCACTGTTGCTGCGATGAAACACCATGACCAAGCAGCTTAGGAACAGAAGGGTTTACTTTGCTCATGGTTCCATATAACAGTGCGTCATCAAAAGCAGTGAGGGCAAGAACTCATGCAGAGCAGGAGCCTGGAGGCAAGAGCTGATGTAGAGGCCCTGGAAGGATGCTGCTTACTGGCTTGCTCCCCATGGCTTAGTCAGCCTGCCTTCTTATAGAACCCAGGACCACCAACCCAGGGATGGCACCACTCACAATGGGCTGAGCCCTCCCCAATCAATCACAAATTAAGAAAATGCCCTACAGGTTTGCCTATAGCTAGGTCCTATAGAAGCCTTTTCTCAAATGAGGTTCCCTACTTACAAATAACTCTAGGTTGTGTGAAGCTACATAGAACTATCTACCACCTCTCCATGGGAAGAAACTAGTTTTCCCTTTACCAGCAAGAATTAATTGCAAGTAGCTTTCTTGTTTTAAGAGTGCCCTCATCCACAGGTATGGCAGGATGCCATCGGGAGTCATTTTATTACTGTTGTTTTAGCATAATAATAGCAGTGGTTTTCTTAATCTAGTCCCAGGTTCTTGGCCACTTATAGTATCAGGTTGGGTACCATCTCATGGAGTGGGCCTGACATCTAATCTTCTTAAAAGTGGTTGGTGACCGCCATAACATTGGTGCCACTATTACACTATTGCTGGCAGGTCACTGGGATTTTTCCAAGTAAGAGGAAATAGAATATAATGTAATAAAGAGATAAAAGAAGAACTGGAATAGGAGGATTGAATGGGGAGGGAAATGGAGGTATAGTAAAGGAGGGGATGTAGGAAGGGACAGTATATTGTATAATGATAAGATTTAGACTTAATTTTTCCAAACTTCGAACATTCTTTTCAGCAAAGTCTTAAGCTGTGGTTTTTCTGTAGATCATAATGGACTCTTTCACCCTAGAGCTCAACTCATAGGAATGGTTTCATTATTTAGGAATGTCATTCTTTTCATAAAGAAATTATACTCTGAACTGTATCTCCCAAAGATATTATTAACAATCGTATTTTGAATGTTTTTACTTGAGAATAACTCTTTCAAATTATGGCATAGGATGGATACCATGAGAGTTTGTAACCTTTCTCCAAGCATCAACCAACAACACAGTCGTCCTTGGTGATGAGAATTTTCTTTAGCAACAAAGTCCTTGTTTCTAACTTAGCTCTCAAAAATACTGTTAGAGATCATTAACTGTTCATCTATGGCCCAAAACATAACCTCAAATGTATTTATGTTTGAATGACAAAAAAAATGTACTAAAATTGGCCACTAGATAGTTGTTGCTTCAGTCTGGCCTTGGCTTCACCCTGGATTTTGTGTTGTGTTGAGGGAGGAGAGGGGAGGGGAGGAGAGAGGAGAGGGACCCCAGAACTTTCAACACAGGGGGCTTTGTAGATGCTGAGCTAGTAGAATTCTGCCACTGAGCTGCCGTTATCATCTCAACATGCTTCCTTACTGTCTGCTAAGTCTGCAGGATCAGCTGGTTTGGGTCTGTACCATATGTACAGGCAACATGAAGTAAAAAGATAGAGTGTTTGAACATGTCCATACAGTCTATAGTTTTAGCCTCCTTTTATAGTGATATAAATTTCTGGTATGTTTTCAATCTCCAGATCCTATTTTAATCTTGCACAACTAAACAACCCCTGGGAGGTCACCATAAAATTAACATATGGACTAATGGGGGAAATTAGGACACAGGACCAGACAGACCTGTGAAATAGTGCATTACCTATTATACTATCAGTCTGAGTAACACACTCTAGTGAACTTCCCAAGGATAACATCATCTTTTTTGTTGAGGGGTTCGGTTATCCCAAGGGCTACCTGGCTTTTACTGTAGACTTCACTTCTTCCATGGGGCCTGGCAACCCTCAGAGGTAGAGTAGGAAGTACCTTATCCTCCGTGTTCTGAAGCTCTTGGCACTCTCGCAGCTTTGGTATGGAGAGGCTGCCAATCAGAAGGCACGCCCAAGAGAGTCAGAGCCAAGGCTCAGTCGAATGTTCCACAAAGAATGTTAGCAAATAGCCATCAAGCCAAAGCAGTAAACGGAGCTTCTAGGCAACAGCGGGATGAGCTGGCCTTCTCCCTTAAGGCATCTGGATAGATGCCCACGTTCCCTTCCACATCAGATGCCCAGTTAGCTGCTAATTCCTGTTTCATAAGAGCTGTTCTTTGTTGGTCCATGCTATGCCACCTCCGCCAGGTATACACATTTCCTTTTGGAAAATGGGCGGGGTGTACTTAAGTCAAGATGAGCCTTTGACTTCAGGTCTCAGGTAGAGGGCAACGTGAGTTGTTTAGAGGTTCATTTCACACTGTTGTAATTCTAGGCCATCTTAGCATGAAGCATCCCAGAGAACTAGAGATCTGTTAACTTAAAATTTGTATTTCAAATGCATATTGCATGATTTTAGCCAAATCTTGTTCACTTTAAGCAAATTACTTTGCAGAGAGTGCTTGGTAAACAAGTCGATGTTCCAAAGACTTTTGGAGATTTTTTTTTTCTAATGTTTGCTAGGAATTAAACCTGGGTTCTTTGGAAGAACAGCCAGTCCTCTTAACCATAAGATACCTCTCCAGGCCCCCTATAGCTTCTTTACTTAATAAGAGAACAAAGTTTCCACAGAATTGCTTTTGAGATAATATGAAACATATTTGCTGATTATAAACATGATTATATATTTATTAAAGAAATAATGTTAAAGATGTATGCCATGTAAACTGTTGATCAGGCCATCCTGATTAACATGTAAACCAGAGAATAAAAAGTAAATATCTTTTTAGTTGCCACAAACTGGCACGAATTACAATATGTAATTCATATCATGTATTTAAGCTGGGCTTTTCCCAGAGTTGCCTTTATTGACAAGTTTTGTTTGGATGCAAATTCATTGCCTTAAATCTACAATTCACTCCTTTCCTGCACTCGTTCGCCCTGCTAAAGGCTCCTTTGATGTTATCAGTGTTGAACTGGGCTCACAATTAATCTTTGAAAGTCTCAAAGTCAGATGTGTTTCAGAATTTTGAGTTTTGAAAAATAGGATGTCGGTAGTATTCATATAGGATACATTGTATGAGAGGTGCCCTATGTAATCCAACCATCAAGTTCTTCGGTGGAATGCAAACATGTCCACGCTAGGAAGGATTTTAGGGACCAGAAATAGCTTCATGTCTGTTTAAGTAAGCTTTGTCCCTGGACACAATTGCTACAAACTTAGAAGAAAAAAATTAACTTATGAAGATAATTTCATCTTCAACCATTTTGAATTTTAGAATAGCAGGTAAGAAATTACAGGGTATATACAACCTCGGTTTTTAATCTGTTTTTCCTAACTCTACAGGGGTTATCTTTCTTAAACTGAATTATCCTTGCCCACTATATCTCCTTTAAGTATTCTTGAGGCCTCCCACATTTACAGCCTATTAAAAATTTTCAGGTTTTCCCCTAAGAAGGGTGTGCCTGATCTGCATCTTCATCTCAGATTCTGCCCTCGAGAGCCTGCCTCCTTCCCTGAGACTGAATGTGCTTAAGTATGCTGCCCTAATTAGTCAGGCAATGTTAGTCTATCTCCATGTTAGTTGCTGTCTGTATTAATGCTCTCTTTCCCCTATGTGTTAACCATCATCCTTTCTTGCATTGTACTCGGCATCAATTATGAAGAAACACTGCTTTGTGAAGGAATGTTCTCCTCTTCAGTCTAAATTCCCACAGGAACCCTATAACTCTGGTGGTTGACACAGTATCCTGACCTAGCTCAAGTAAAGAGCAAATTCTGAACTTGGAGAGTCCCTAGATCTCCAAGTGTTAGTCCAGAATACCTCTAGAAGAGGAACATGGATCTTCTCTTGCTACCAGTGTTTATCTTGACCATAGAGTCAATAGCCACCATGGGCCTTAAGGGCTTTCATCTACTAGTCTTAAATTGACTAGTCCTTGGTAAAGTCTTCCTCGCCATGTGAGCTACCTTCCTTCCCTTCCTATGCACTCTGATATCTTAGGTTACCATCTGCCTCTTTGAAGTCTGAATATCATTTTTAAGTGCAGTAAGAAAGAAACCTTACTTAATTTTCTGTAGTAACTTGGCTTCTAAATCTGAGCTCCACTTCTCTGGACTACATCTTCCTCCTCCCCTGGTCTATTTCATAATCCCTGGTTATTGAGTGTGTGTGTGTGTGTGTGTGTGTGTGTGTGTGTGTGTGTGTGTGTATGATCGTTCTCTACGGTTTTGAAGAGGTGACATGGCCTCATCCATTTGCAGGGCCGCTCAGGTACACTGTCATTGCTGACCTGTGGACCTACGTAGTCCTTTGCTGTTTCTGGGCTATCTTCCCACCAGGAGAGTCTCATGCAAGGCTGTCCTGACATGCCTGTCTAGTGTCACACAGTTGTTTAGTCACTGAGCATCATTGCCTTTCTGAAGCGATGTCAATGGTCACACGTTCATTTGCACTGAGGGACCACTAATGGCCTCTTTCAGTTTGGAAGTAGTTTTATGATATCTTTTATGTCTCTAAAAATGTTAGTATAGAAGTCTTATCTTCAGCCATGCCTCCTTACTGAGGAAGTAAGCAGAGAGCCAGCTGAGAACATAGCTGAGGGGTGAGAGATGAGGGTGAAGGTAACAGAAAATTTCAAGCACAGAAGAGCATAGACAAGCATACCAAAGGCATCCCTGCTGAGGCCTGGAAGAAGGCTACCCCATGGCCAGCATCCCTGCTGAGTCCCAGAAGAAGGCTGCCCCATGGCCAGCATCCTTTCTGAGGCCTGGAAGAAGGCTGCCCCATGGCCAGCATCCCTGCTGAGGCCCAGAAGAAGGCTGCCCCATGGTCAGCATCCTTTCTGAGCCCTGGAAGAAGGCTGCCCCATGGCCAGCATCCCTGCTGAGGCCCGGAAGAAGGCTTCCCCATGACCATAATTTCAATGTCAACAATCTTCACTTGCTTATAGTAGATTATTATTAAGTTCTCCTTGAATGGATGGATGGATGGATGGATGGATGGATGGATGGATGGATGGATGGTGGGAAGGAGAGATAACATAGAGGCTCTGAAGAATTATGAAAAACTTCATGGATGAAAAGGTCTCCTGAACCAGATGCAGGTCTCATACTGTTAGGTGGGTGAAACCCTCCCCTTCTCTGTCACTCAGACTATCCTATCTGGCAAATAGTGGTATGGGCTTCAAAGAGCATTTTCTTAGTTTTGGGAAAAGTAATGAATGCTTTTTTTAGAGAGCATTACTAACCCCCGGCTCATAGTGAACTTGGTGTGAGCATCGGCCAGCGCTCCCGATGTTATCATCATTGCCGGTTTTTTAATTAGCATTTTAAAACCCTGACCTGAGATTCCTGTCTGGATATTGATATGGAGAGAATAAGCTGTGACTCGATTATAGCAAGCTCTTTATAAATGGGGTTTATGCAGATTGCATCTCTGTGTCTCTTTCCAGGTAACACGCCTGTTGTTTTCCTGTCTCTGACATCCTATGTCTATTCGCTTCAGTCCCCTCCAGCCAGGACAACTTTCTGCCATGCTGCAGGTTCTTGCAAGGGTTCTTGGCATCATGTCTTTAGGGAATACTTTTCAAAAACCCCTGGCCTCTCTTTAAAGATTATGTATAAGCTGAGCCTTTTGGACTATCCCTAAAGTTTAGGCAATGTTTGCTTTGACTAGTTTCAGAGTGTCCTGCCATCATTTTTGCCCGTTGAGAGACAGTTTGCATTTTGCTGTTACTTGACGTTTTAATAGCTATGGAATTTAAAGAGGTTTTTCAGTATAGAGGTTATTTCATCGTTCTCTCTTTGGTATGTAAAATTCCCACTTATCATTCACATTCACGTACAGGCAACATAATTACTGGGGTTACTGAACTTAATATTTTTGCTGAAACAATAAAATCGGAGCATCCATGAAAAGCAAACTTTGTTTCTTGAGTGATTGAAAATATCTCATAGTAGAAACTAGCTTTCCATAATTGATGTTCATTAAGTCTGTCTTTTCCATAAATTATAGGTTATAATCCTCGCAGGTTCCTGCTGGCATATTATGTGGTCATTCAGGAAGTCTTTTAGCCTTTTAGCTTTATCTGGTTGGGTTTTCTCTTTGGATAGAGAGATTATACATCTACTACGATAAGCAATATAATACCAGGCTTCTTTCATGCACTGTCTTCTTTCTTTATCCTCAATAGTAGTTGAACCAAAAATCATTCTTGGGCCTCAATATTTTTGCATTCTATGAAAACATTTCCCCATGTGGCCTTCCTTAACTAGATGTCATTTTTATCTGCTTATAGGAAAATTCATCTTTCCCTATGCACATGCATGCCCATTGCAATGATTATTTTTATAATGCTGAATATATTTTGGGCAGACAAAGTCACTGTAGTATATGTTATGGAAAAACTCAAGAGATTTTTCTTTTTCATAACACATGTGCTTTATGGTGCTCCTCACATAATATGGTTTGCTTTTGAAGTCTCTTGACTCTTTATAGTCAAAATAACTATTTATCTTTCCCCTCTACATCTATACAGACATGCCTCAGCTGCACGCCCATGGGCTAGCCTTAGCCTGCTCGCATTATGGGTCATTTGTGCACATTTTTTTAAAACAAATTAAGAGGGCACTAGAAAAGTGCACACGTCTTTCATGTTGAGCCATTTACCTATGTAGACTGTGTGCAAAGAGCACGCGTCTTTCATTTTGAGCCATTTACCTATGTAGACAGGTGCAGCCACTCACTGTGAAATCTCTCCTTGATTGCTTCTACCTCTGCTCTTTTACCTCTTTCCCCACACCTGTGCTCTCTCCACAGTATCTGCAGATAACTTTATGCAGCCATATTGACTCCATATTCCTACCCTGTCTTCATTTATTCATTTGTGCTTTAATCAGTGTAAATATATTTCAACATGACATTCTTATGCATATATATATATATATACCATTGCATTGTGCTCATTCACCAGCTCTTGTCCTCTCTTGCCTCCTCCCCCTGAGCTAGTCTGCTTTTCTTCCTGATGAACCTCACTTCTGCCCTCACGCCTGGCATGTACACACAAGCCTCTCTCTTCTTCTAGGGACATATCCAATTACCATTCCATCCCTCAGTTCAAGTTTAGCAAATCCGTGAGTCAGTTCAACATCTGTGACAGCATCTGCCCTAACCCCACCTCACCCTCCCTCTGGACCCCCTCCACCACCCTGTGTTATTCAAGCTAAGACCTGTGAGCACTCTCCACTCCCCATTCTCGCTCTTGTCTTTAAGGTAGTAACACGTTCTGAGAATCCTCCTTTAATAGCGTTGGAAACTACTGACTGGTCCCTCGCCCTGGTCCTAGGATGGTTGTGCAGCGGAGCTCCTGTGGCATCTTCCTCAGGTCTCTGCCTGCAGCTCTACTCTTGTACCCACCTCATCTGGGTGATAGATGGGCTTTTTCCCCTCTTCACTCTTTACTGCACCTCTAGCGGCTTTTAATATTGATTTGCTTGTTTGCTTATTCCTGAGGTGAAGTCTTGCCAATGGCTGGCCTTAAACTCTATCGTGGGATCCTCCTGCCTCAGATTCTCAAGTGCTGGAAGGACAGATGTGGCCATGCTGCCTGGCTCTGGCCTTCCTATTGTTCCACCAGAGTGCTTATCAACCCATGTGGTTCCTGCCTACCTCTTTTCCTTTACTTTCTTAAGGGTTAAAGCTTGGGATCCTGCATGCCATTGATGGCTTGTGACATAGCACAGTGAGTGCTACATAGACTGTGACCAACAAGAGCCACTTAGATATTGTTGTCAGTTTGTAGGCTCTCTAGTATTAAACAATAAAACAAATAGAAATAAATGACTATAAACACAAACTAGAAAATTACAAAATCTGAAATAGAGCATGTAGGATTACATCTCTGACTCTCCTGATGCTGTATTGACTGTGTCTGACAAAACACAATTTCTCACTAAAATGTAATGATGTCATTATTGAATATATAATAAAAATGACAATGACATCTTGAATTTGTGGCTACCAAGCATTTAGAAGCATTTCTTATGGCTTACACTATTTGTGTAAGTCGCTTTGGGCCAAGGGCATCTTTACTTTCTAGAGAGTAACTGCAAGTTTTCGACCCTCATGATATACTGGCAAAGCGGTGGCTAAAAGATGTATCTGGTTCTGGGTGAGAATGTAGGCCTGGTGGGATGGCCTGCATCACACATTCGCACATCTTGTTTCTTAAGAATTCAAAATATTTAGGGGTGAAATATGTTTGAGTTATCCTAGTATTTCAACTTGTTTCTGGATTCTTTCACCGAGTTTTTCTAGGACACACACTTTTTTTTTTCCCATGCCCACTTGGACCATCTGTGTACCAGGCACATTTTTCTGAGATGTAAAGCTCAGATGAGATGTGAAGTTGCTCCATCTCACTTCTTTATAGAAGGCTCTGACAAATGATGGGAAAAATGGCCTGCTTATTGAAAAGTGTACCTGCATGGAAAGCTAGGGGATCCGACCTAAAAGCCACCATCATAGAAAGCCGGGTCTTCAGGTTGAGTGTTCAGCATCAATGCTGGCAGCACACAGGCTGCCTGTGAGGTATAGACAGCCTTCTGTAAGGTGGAATTTATTATCACCACCAAATGGCAATATGTCTTAAAACTTACCCGTTCTCCTCCAAAATGTAACAATATCTGTTTTACATTTAAAAAAAAATCCTTGGACAAATTTTACTTCACAATTTAAAGAAAAAAATTTAAATTTTTTACTTTTAATTTTTTATTAGATATTTTCTTTACTTGCATTTCAAATGTTATTCCCTGTCCAGGTTTCCTCTCCAAAAATCCCCTATCCCTTCCCCCTCTCCTCCTGCTCACCAACCCACCCTCTCCTGCTTCCTGGCCCTGGCATTCCCCTACACTGGGGCATAGAACCTTCGCAGGACTAAGGGCTTCCCCTCCCATTGATGACTGACTAGGCCATCCTCTGCTACATATGCATCTGGAGCCATGAGTCTCACCATGTGTGCTCTTTGGTTGGTGGTTTAGTCCCTGGGAGCTCTGGGGGTACTAGGTAGTTCGTATTGTTGGTCCACCTATGGTACTGCAAACCCTTCAGCTCCTTGGGTCCTTTCTCTAGCTCCTTCATTGGGGACCCTGTGCTCAGTCCAATGGTTGACTGAGAGCATCCACCTCTGTTTTTGTCAGGCACTGATGGAGCCTCTCAGGAGTCAACTATATCAAGCTCCTGCCAGTAAGCACTTGTTGGCATCCACAATAGCGTCTGGGTCTGGTGACTGTGTATGGGATGGATCCCCAGGTGGGGCAGTCTCTGGATGGCCTTTTTACTTCATGATTTAAATTTTACCTCATGATTTAAAGAAAAAAATTTAAATTTTTACTTTAAAATTTTTAACAATAAAGTTTTAATGTAAAAAATTGTTTAATATTAATTAAAACTAACAAACTTTTAGGATCCCTTTCTCTTCATATATAAAAGCCAAAGTCTTAAGACTCTTGCTGGAATCTAAGAGGATCCTTCTACACGTCTTAGCACTCTTCTGAGGTCATTTCCGAAGTCTGTCGGGTTCATCTCTGAGCCCGTGTGGTAGCGTTTCACAGTTAACATGACTGAGATATGTTATCTAACAATACAAGACAAAGTTCTTAAAATGTGAGGCCGGGGAACTGTCCAGGTCAGAATTACCTGGCCACCTCCCTCTTTAGATTTTGTCATAAAATGGGAGCCAGACCAAGAAGGAACACAAGTTGGTGCCTTTATGTGACCATGCTGCAAATATGATCAAGCACCAATCTGGTCCTGCTCAAATACCAATACAAGAAGTGACTTATTTGTATGTTGAAATCTCAGACCCTTTGAAAGGTATACCATGTGTGCTGTTAAAAGGTCTTTAATTTAAAATTATTTTGTTAGATAATCATGTTTCAAGTGACAGTGTGATTTATCACCACTAGTCAAGATTCTGATTCCTTCTTAAGTTCTTGTTTGTATCTGTTTTTGTTCCCTGTTGCATAAATATGAGATTTATATATAAAATTCTGACTGTGTAATATGGGGCTAATGAGTCACAGATGGGAGCATCCTGGCACATGACCATCTAATAACAATTTAAACTCATATTCCATAGTGAAAACAAAAGCAAATTGTACACATCTGTTTTCCAACTTGGGGCACTTGTGAGTTCTCACAGAGTCGATGCTTAAAGGACTTTCACTTAGGGAGAGTCAGAAAAGGACACAGGTCACCTCAGACTTGCCTGGCCACTTAATACCCTGATCAGAATAGATTTGGCATGAGGGGTCAGGTTTCCTTTGCTTGACTTCCTGAGAACTCAATGCTAAACAGTGAGAATCAGAACCTGAACCAGTAGCCCAGAGACACATCTTCATGCTACAACCCCATTTTTGTTGATCGTCTTAAAAAGAAAAAAATATATCCCCAACATCAGGAAAATGAGAAGACACCCACTAATAAACAAATACAGTTTAAAAACCTAGAAACTCTCTGGCCTTTGCTAAAAATTGATCCTCAAACAGGAGAATAGACAAACATTGAGGAAATGGAAGCTATCCATTGGTGGAGATGTCATTAACCTACATAGTAAACGGTTTTATGGCTTTAAATGGGATAAAAGACTCCAACTTCAAATGTTTTTTAAAAAAGAAATGGAACAAAGCCAGAGATTTCTTTTTCAGATTTCCCCAATTGATAATACTGTGTAAATAACTTTATGCCAGTTACTACACTCTGGTTTCCTCAAGCAATGCCCCATTCTCCTTGGCTAAGGAATCCAAAACCACTTTTCTGTCTTAAGGGGTTGTGCATACTGTCAAATTCTCTTGAAAAAGTTATGTGACAGAAACAATTACCATGGAGTGTGACCGTAAATCACCCTGACATGAAACACACATGCTGTAAGAGACAGATTTCTATCTACCACCCTCACGAGGGAATCTAAAAAGAGGGCAGACCTGAGAGCTGTCACATCATCAGAGAGGAAAAAAAATGATTTCTTGGGTGGTAACACATATGTGGAGATCTGTGTTTGTTCTGAAGAATCTGACAATAAAATTTTGTTTACTGTTGTTGTTGATAAAAGAATTAATATGTATTTTATATGTAGTATATGTCCGAATTTATAAACAGAATGCCAGTAGGCAAGATGTTCTCATAACAATGTCTGCAGTTAGCTCCATCTTGGACTAACCCTTTAAAAAGAACTTTCCAGAAATATTAAGAGTTGCACACTGTATACAAGAACGTGCACACATTCCATTGTTGTACCCAGCACCATGAGTCTGCGGCCTCACCATTCCATGCTCTATGGGATGTCTGTTTTACCTTGGAGCCTCTTGTGTCTAACATGTCAACCTGAGTGGGAAGGGGAGGTTGTAGGCATTGTTCTTGTTTTGTTTGTCTACAGTGAAATGTCTGTGTGACGTTTTGTGTCGTGTTGTTTTGGTGTTGTGCTCGTCCATAGGGCCTGCCAGGCTTCCCCACAGTTGCTGCCCTCCACAGCAATCAGATCCTCACCGTCAAGGTTTGTGGATGATGCTCGTGACTACTCAGTCAGAGCCCCAATCAGCATAAGGGTGAACGAGAACCATTCGTGGGCTTTCCCAGCTTCGGCTAGTGATGGCTGGTGACAGTGTTGAGCCTCTGGAACCTCACGCTTATCGGGGAGGTCAGATAGGGTCTAAGAGAGAACCTCCTGAGCATTCATGAGGAGAATAATGAAGTTAAATGTGGACAGTGACAGCCAAAGGCTGCCTGCCTCCCATTTGTAGCTGGATTCACTCATATTCCAATGCTCTGTGATCCCAGCCAATTAGGTAATTCTAAGTACTCCGAGGTTGGGTGTCAATATCTGGTTCAATGCACTTTATGCTGGTTGGTAAATCTGGCCGAGTTGGAACTGGTGTTTTGTCTATAGACTTTCTACTCAGGATGCCGGACACAAGGCCATCCTGATTGACTTGCTTTTGTAAATGGGCGCACTAAAAAAACACCCCCCAATATCCAAATGATGGGGCACAAAAGGGACTCATTTCTAATCAAAAGAAGTCTGGACTCCTTCCATTTCAAGGTTGTCTTTCTTCCTGAGGTTGAAGGTCTGTCAGACACGAGCGCCAGTTCCATTTTATTTCATGGTTATTATGAATCTAATGTGTATATCTTTATTTCTTCCTCGGGGCCTTCTGATGCTTATTCTTCAACTCTCTCATCTCTGAACTTCAACCTTTGACCTCACCTGACTGATCAGATGGTGTTTCCTAAAATCAATCATGGCTTTCTCTCTGCTGATCAGCAGCTCATTAAACGCCGGCTGATTAAGGTAGTGCTGCTTCCTGCTGGAGTCTGATTTCTCCTTCGCATTCAGTTGTTGCTCAGGGCGCTGTTGCTTTGCATTGATCTCTCCTGCATGGCGCATAGATGGTGGGTGGGTCTTTGTCAATATTCCAGAAGAAAATTATGTTTGGTGACTGACAGTGTAGAAAGCCCACCTGTTTTTCTTTTGCTTTTTTTTTTTCTTAATTAAAACAACTCCAGTTGTCACCAGCAATAGACACGCATTTCTTCAGCCCTCTGGCTCTGTTAAATGATATATCTATTATTCAACAGAGCAGAAGCCCATCATGCTTAATCTTAAATTATGTGAGTATATACATTTTCAAACTAAAGAGGCAGCCACCCATTGATTGGAGTAAATAGGACCAATAGAATATTGCCATAGACATGGTTAAGCAAGGGCTTTATACATCTCTGAATATAGGAATAAACAGTGCACTAGGATAACCGTGCTGCTGGAAGGAGAGCTGGTTTAGTTTCATAGCATCTGTCTGGCTCTCTCATAATAAATATTTGCTCCCTGCTGGCAGCTAGATTGCTAGCAGGCTTTATATTTATGGTGGACTCATTCTTTAAACATAAATGTAGATTGGATAATGTGAATTTAAAGCACTGAAATAGAACCTGAATATTAATTGCTCATGATTGTTGTTGGCTCATTTTCTTCCTCCATTCCAGGGTGACCAAGGACAGGCAGGGCCTCCAGGACCCCCAGGCCCTCCTGGTCCAAGAGGCCCACCTGGGGACACAGGGAAGGACGGCCCCCGAGGAATGCCAGGAGTACCCGTGAGTTTCATCCTGGGTTGTTGTTCTCCTCGTTCTTGTTCCATGTTAAGGGTAAGAAGTGGGGTGGAGCAGGTGGTAAGGGACTATAGAGCCAAGAGGTCATGGGACTAGAGAGAGCTGGGGGCAGTGGAATGAGAGGCCAGCCCTCGAGTACAGGGCACTTCAGTGTGTTTCACTTAACTGCTCAGCCCAAGAAGACAGCATCTGCATGGATCTTAGGTAAGCTTTGGGAAGCTCAGAGTGAGAGCTTACCCAGTCTTGCCTGTATCTTGCCTGCCAGTGGATATATCATTGCCTTTTTGGATGAAGTGAGATATTAGTGGGAAAAGAAATAAAGCCAAACACTGATTATGTTTGCTTAAAGGCCAATAGCACACACAATAAAGCCACGTACTGCTAAGCAAAAGCTAGTGCAACTTGCTAGTATTTTATCCCTTTCAAAAGACTTGGCTAAGAGTGTTAATAAAAACAGTTAAAAAGTAATGGCTTTAACATCAGAGAGTATGACCATATTTGTGTCTAAGATTTAGCTAGCAGAAATCAGTTTAAAATGATCTCAATACTAAAATTAGTCATATCAGTATCAAAAACCTGGGACACTGACGAATGATGTGACTTGGTACATGCAGCACGGCAACTTAAAGAAATATATGGATGAGAAAAACTGGCTTGGATGATGTTGTGCCTCCAGGGCTAGGAATTAAGGCTTACTGCTGAGTTAACTTTTATTTAATGTGTTGCTTAAACTGTTCTCATTCATGATTTTTCCAGTTCAAAAGTAATGATGGAAATATTTTCCAACAAAATAGAAATGTTTGAAAACCAAGGGGAAAAAAATCTAAAACCAGCCATAGTTGGTAATGTTATCGTATGTTGTCTTTGCATTTTAACACCTATATCTTGGTATTTTTTTCTAAGAATTATTCCATGTGTGAGGATACAGGGCATTGCATCCCTTTTTGCTGTCATCGTCTCTAGGGCCCCATTTCCCTTTCTGAAGGCCCTGTGCTTGCTCACATGAGCAAGGAACTCACTCAACAGCTTGTTGGGACTGCTTTCCCTGAGCAATTGAAAGTGGTGAATTCACCCTAACCCTGTCTTCTTGATGTCCACCATTTTCTCAAATTGATCCCCCTGAAGAGAACCTTCCAGAGCTTTGAGGGCATTGACAGCTTTCATTGACAGCAAGTCATAGAGTGGCTGCTCTAAATAACCAGTTAAAAACTAGCAGGCACTGTGACTCATTCCTGTGGTGCCAGCTCTCAGGAGGCAGAGCCCGGAAGAGTGCTGTGAGTTCAAGATCAACATGAAGAGGCCGTAGAGATGGCTCAGCAGTTAAGAGCACTGGCTGCTTCCATGGACCCGAGTTTGATTCCTAATGCCTACATGGAAGCTCACAACCATCTGTAACTCAGGTTCCAGGGATCCAGCACTGTCTTTTGGCTTGTGAGGCCACTGCACACACATGGTGTATAGACATGCATGCAGACAAAAATACATGTAGACATAAGACAAATATTTTCTAAAAAGGTGTGTTTAAAAAACAGCATGGGCTACTCAGTGAGTTTACCAGTTGAGAGAACAGTATAAAAACCCGATTTCAAACAAACAAAACAGGGGCTGGCGAGATGGCACAGCAGTTAACCGAATGCTCTTCCAGAGGTCCTGACTTCAGTTCCCAGCAACCACATGGTGGCTCACAACCATTTGTAATAATGGGATCTGATGCCCTCTTCTGATGTGTCTGGAGACAGCTATAGTGTATTCATATACATAAAATAAACAAACAAATAAATCTTTAAAAAATAAAGCAAAGCAATTATTGCTAGAAAAAAATAGATATTATATATTATAGCAGACACAAATTTATGCTAGAAGTTACTATCAGGAGACAAAGATAAGGGAGCTGGGGAGTTGTCCCAGTCACACAAGCATGAAGACCAGAGTTCACATCCCAGCATCCATGTGAAGGCTAAGCACAGCAGGCTGTTTGTAACTCCATCACAGACAAGGCAGAGGGTCCCTGGTGATTGCTGACCAGCCAAATCAGTGAGATCCATGTTCAGCGAAAAGCCCTATCTCAAGAGTCAGCCAGCACAAGAACTGAGAAGACACAAGATGTCAGTCTCCAGCACTGGTACCTTTTACACAAAAGGCAAAGAAACTACAGAATTCCACACATAGATTTGACCTTTATAATGAGCTCAGAGGTCATTTGCATAGACTATCATAACCATTTAAGAAAAAAAAAAGATTCTATAAAAGAGAGCTGGGTTCTGCAGAGATGGCTTGGCAGGCAAGAGAACTCGCTCGCTGCTCTGGCTTCCAGCACATGGAGGTTCACACCTACCCTTTTGACTTCAGTGCCAGGGAGGGCAGCTTGTTCTTCTGGTCTCTGAGGGGCACCATGGTGCACATACAGATATGCAGGCAAAGCACTCACGTGAAATAAAAATGAATACATATATTTTTAAATGTGACCTGGAAAACAATCATTTTTCAATGACCAGCCACATCCACGTGTATTAGAATTACAGGCACAGATCTCTGTAATCCAGTAGCCAGAGGCTGTCATTATGGTGTGACTATATAATACAATAGTAAGTTCCATATGAACCTGATCATTGTGAAACAAAGCCATATGAAATAACAGAATATTCTGTCAGTTTTAATAAACATGTTACTTCAGCTCTGACTAATGTAAAAGAACAAACTTCAAAATCAGCCCCTGCTCATTTTGCTACATAATGCGGTGGTGAGAGTGCCTCTCTGGCCTGTGTGGGCTCTTTGTGTCAGCATGGGGAGCACACGAGGATCTAGACTGGTTTTATTAAACCCTAAAACACAAGATTACAATCAAAGAAAGGGTACCAGCTCTTTGTGAAATGTTTGTATTCTATTTTAATCTTTAACAGCAAAACAAACAAATAAAATAGTACTTGACATTCACGTGACCAGCAATGTTTGCAAAAAGAAGATAACTGAAAAATTTTAAATACTTTTTAATTACTTGTTATTATTAATTTTTTTAAGGGTGAACCAGGAAAACCAGGAGAACAAGGCTTGATGGTACGTAACTCGGTTTATTTTCTTAATAAAAACAATAGAAAGACAGGTCATTAAAAACTATGGTTTATGTGTGAGTAATTGGTCTTTTTGTATGACCCATAACAGAAAGATTAATTTATGAAAGAAAATAACATTCCATACTTACTACATGCTAAGGATCACAAGACTACCATCTTAGTCAGTATTGTGAAGAAACACCAGGACCATGGCAACTCTTGTAAAGGAAATATTTAACTGGGGCTGGCTTACAGTTTCACAGGTTCAGTCCATGTCATCATGGTGGGGAGAGTGGTGTCACTCAGGCAGTCATGGTACTGGAGAAGTAGCTGGGGGTTCTGTGTCCTGATCCACAGGCAGCAAAGAGAGAGATACTGGTCCTCTCCTACGGTTTCAAAGCCCACCCCCAGTGACACACTTACTCCAACAAGGCCATACCTCCAAATCTTTCTAATCCTATGGGGGGGCCATTCCCATTAAACCCAGCACAGCTACATGCCCATAGAAATAATATAGGGGTGGGGTTTGTGATGGGAACACAGAGATTTCTACCATTCAGCAAGAACAGAATTCCATAATGAAATCACGTTGCATGAATTGAACACAAAAGTCCCAGTTCTTTGTTGGTCCTTTGCCAGTATAGAAACCTCACGTCAACGTGCTGAGTCCTAAAGAGTACATCGTCAACTGCCTCTCTCCTCCTCTTTCTCTCAAGCTGCCATTCTAGCTGCTGTATGACTTTTTTTTTTTTTAACATTCTTGGAGAAAATGAGATGGTCCTTCTGGTACCCAAGTGTCAAAAATGGCTCAGGCCTGCCTGGGATGTAGAAAGAGCGAGCCAATCAAGTTTGAGTGTCCATGCTCACATCGGGCAGATAGCGCGGACAGAAAATTTACTTTAAGAATTCTTACTGCATGCCTAGGGAGGCTAACGTACAGAAGCATAACAGCTGGCTAACTAGTAAACATGCAAATACAGAAAGGAGTAAAGGCTTCCTTCTGCAGGAAAAGCCTTCTCTAGTACCGTACTGAGGAGACCAGCCACTCTGCAAATGGAACCCATCACTTGTGGAGTGAATGCGTCCCGGGGCCAAGCTTCACCCACCACATGGACACCGCTCTGTTCGTGACCTGTCAGATCAAGATAGATCATTCAGTTCAGATTATCTTCGCCATATCATCTGTAACACCAGCATAGAGGGACAGAAAGCATTAGCTCGTGGTGTGCAGGTTCAGAGCAGAGAAATTCTTGAAAAAGTAAGAAATAAGTCTTGAAACCATTTCAAGCACCTATAATTTCTGTCCTGGGAAATGATCAAAATCTACTTATTTTATTTAGTCCTACATGAAAATCTACTTGGCATTCTTGCGAGCTCTTGTATACCCTGAGTCTGCTCACACTTAATATCCCTGGCTTCAGCTTTCCACTCTGGCACCTAGTGCTGCATCATACCTAGTATTTTCCAGTTAAACAGGTGTTTTAGAAAAGTGTGCTTCCTGTCTCTCTAAGGGTATAGCTAATCTCCAGGACAGACTATATGAACCATTCATAGTCTCACTTTCCTGCAATTTCTCATTATGTTTTTGACTATGTTCTTAGACCCAGGGCCTTACACAGGCAACGTACTTGCTTTACTAAGCTATTTCCACTCCTATTTTACATCATTACAAATAAATGCTTTGCATAGCCCTAAATGAATTACAGTGCTATCTAAGGATGCTTCTATTTCCCATCTCATATAAAACTTTTGCAAATGCAGACAAACATTGGCCGCATTTTCTATAAAGCTTTTCGTCTCTCTTTACAGCCTTTCAGGTGAGTTCATGGCTCATTTTCTCCAATGCACCCAAGAAATTTAAATGAAATCACAAATGGCCCAAGGCTCAATGATCTTCTCAAGTTCATTTATAGATGACTTTTTCTGAAGGTGTAAATACTGCTTTAAGTGAGCATTTCTTTATTTATATATAAGTGGTCAAGTCCTAATGTACAGCTCAGTGATCATTCACAAATGGATGTAACTGATGTACAAGTCAGACCAATAGCTAGAAAGTTCTGTGCTCTCCCCCCCATCCCAGTCCCGAAGATGGCCACCATTCTGCCTTGTGTTGCCATGAGTTAGTTTTGTCTGCATTGGAATTTTATGCCGATTGTCTCGTACAGTTTGTCCACATTTGTGTCTGGATTCTTTCATTCAGCATTGTATTTGTGAGATCATCTACTTCTGTTTTAATAGCCTTCACAGCTGTTCAAAAAAAAAAAAAAAAAAAAAACGAGGAGGAAGGACATTACTTCCTCTATTAGCCCGTTAAAACTCCATCACTCAGAGCAGTGAATGAATGAGCACTTGTCTGACCTTGGGCAAGTCACTTAACCTCTAGATTTCTCATCCGTACAGAAAAAATAACAGTCTTTGCCTGCCTTAAAAGCTGGCCAGAGACAAATGCAATAAATTAGTGTAAATCTCTTTAAAATATGTAATGAGAACTATATAGGAGTATGTTATCGTGATTCTTTGATCTCTATACAGTACAGGTGAGCGTGGATTTACATAACAGATGTATTCATGAAGGCTTGGGTTTTTTATTTTTATTTTTTAGATGAATCAGATTTTCATGAATCAACCTATTTTAAAAGCACTGGAGAATTCGGCTCTTTCAAACAGTCTTTCTCAGGGCCCTTGTGTAAAACAACACAATTCCTTAATTCTTTTTCTCAGAAAACTGAGTTTGTATGTTTTATTCATGTCTATTAACATGAATGATTCCTGTTGATTTTAATCCATCTCAAAAAAGAGTGTACTAGATATATGTTTGAATATTTGGTTGTTTTGATTTGGTTTAGTCTGAGATTTTTTTTGAGATCCAGCTTGTCATTTTCCAGGCTGGCCTGGAAATTACTTTTTAACTCAGGCCGGCTTCAAACTCATAATCTTCCTGCCTGGTCTCCTGAATTCTGCCATTGTAAGAATGTGACACCATATCTAGCATTTATAGTGGTCTATGAGGCAAGATCTCTCATGGAGGGGTGTGTGTGTGTGTGTGTGTGTGTGTGTGTGTTCGTATGTATATGTGTGTTTATGTGTGTGAGAGCATGTATGTGTATGTGTTTATGTGTGTGTGTGTCCATATCTGCATGTTCACACAGCGATTTAATCTAGAAGCCCGGTAGGAAGAAATACACAGAGCTTCCCATGGCAATGCTAGTCTTGAAAGCACTCACTGTACACCGTGGTCTGTAATCTCTGTACAGATCCATACACGCTTGATAGCGATTGCCGTTCCACACATCTTGTTGCAATACGAGCAGAAGGGGAAAACTGACATGAAGTGCTCTGTGGACCACAGAGACTTCCATAGATGAGAAGTATTCCTCTTGGA
>JADRCD010154825.1:0-13985 GCA_019843815.1 Montemys delectorum | reverse complement strand
AGAGAGAGAGAGAGAGAGAGAGAGAGAGAGAGAGAGAGAGAGAGCAAGCTGGGGGAGGGGTGATTTTCCACACAGGGCCAGCAATGTCAGCTCTTCCTGTACGTGAGCTGTGAGCCGGAGGCTGGAATTGAGGCCTGGGCTGTGCTGAGCTCCGCACATCTATAAACTTGATCCTCAGCCTGAACCCTCACACCCCTTTCTCTACTCTCTTCCTAAGCCCCCAGAGCTGAACATTATTAAACTCTTTCCTCCAATGCGGCATTAAGAAGAAGCATCTGGAACTCGTAGCTGGAGCACTGGGGTGGACTGGCAGGAGGGGAGGGGCACCAGCAGAGCGCACTCTTGAGAGGTTGGCTGTCACCTCCACAGACACTGAACTGAGAGGTTATAAATCACCTCAAGGAGAAGCCCCAGCCTGGGCATCAGGGCGCTGGGAAGGGAGCCTTCCCTCTGCCATGGCGGGCTCTTCCCGCATAGTACCTCATCTTCCAGTTGTTTTCCCTCTTGGCTTCCCATTTCCTTTCCCATGGTGTCTGGGACGGGTGCCACTGACACATATTTTCCACCCTTGAATGCCAGCAGAGGCTCTTCTTGTCCACAAAGGGCTTCCAGAAAATACTTCAGCACTGTGACCCTTTTGCAGTCAGCTGCAATAACCTACAGGGCGAGAGGGAGAGAAGAAAAACAGCATTTTCTGAGAGGGAGGATGAAGACGAGAGACACTGTTAGCTGCAGGGCACATGAGAATTGTGTCAAAGTTACTGGGGAGGGAGGTAGTATGAGCAACAAGAGTGTATGGAGGAAAGCAGGGACCAAGGCCTTCTGAAGGAAGGAAGTCACCAGGGCCTTGCTTTAGGTCATCCCTGGGGCAGCAGACACCTCAGGACCAATGCCAGGTGCCCTCAGGGCTTGTGCTTTTCTTTTATTAAAGTCCTATTATGAAAAATAAAAACCAGAAAATAATTTCTTCTAAGTTTGGAGTATAAGTAACAGAACGAGGAATGCATGGCAGCAGGCTAGCTGCCATGAAGCACTGCTTTCTAGCACCCCTGGCACCCCTGGAACCCCATTTCCAGACTCCCTCCAGGGCAGTCTGCAGACTGAAAGATAAGCTTTCTTGCCTGTTTCATCTTAGCCAAGTCATTTTGAACTTATCTGGATGGTTCCTGCCTCACCTGAGAACTGGGAGGAAATTATCAGGCCAAGAGGATAGGGTAGAGCAGGTGAGTTCACCAAAGCTCTGCCCTCCACGGTTCACACTAGTTGCTCCCATGTTGCTACAGCAGCACATATACAGAGCTGACTTAGCTGTTACATGAAGTATGATCCTGATCAGCTGTCAAGTTTGTCAGGGTCTCAGATGATGTGTCCACAGTCACCTAGACTGGAATCCTCTCTACAAGACCACATATGCATGCCTTCACCTCTATCTGTGCCTGTGTTTGCATTGTCCTCTTCCTTGCTGTCTGGAACCCTTCTCTTATTTGTCGGCTTCTGGGTCCCTATCATGCCTACTGACTGGATGGTTATCAAAGAGGAGGTCCCTGCCTGATATGCATCTAAGAAGCAGAGGGGCATGTCTATGCCATATTGGCCAGATACGGTGCAGGGCAGCCCTTCACCATCAGTGATTCCAGGACATGGTAAATCACCAAGACCCATTTTAAAATTTTATTTTACATGCATGGGTAATTTTCCTGCATGCATGTTTGTATACCATCAACATGCCTAGTGCACAAGGAATCCAGAACATGTCATCAGATCCCCTAGAAATGGAGTTACAGATGGTTGTGAGTTGCCATGAGGATGCTGGAAATGGAACCCAGGTCCTCTGGAAGAGCAGCCAGCGCCCTTACCTGCTAAGTCATAGCTCTAGCCCTGCCAGCCTCATTTCTGACTGTGAAGGACAGGTGAGGGGCTGATGTGGATGCTGGACGGTTGGGCTCATCATTGCACTGTCGCACAGCTAGCTCCTCCATGCAGAAAGCAAGCCCTCTAGTGCCAAAGATCACATCAGGCTCATGGGGAAGACTGGTAGGTGGAGAGAAACTCACTAGGACCACAGCAACAGATGATACAGGATGATCAATGTCTTCTAAGACAAGGTGGAACAGAGTCACCACTCTGCTAGATGGCTGGCCAGAGAGAGTGCATGCACATCAGTCATCTGTGCCACCATTTCATTCTCTGCCATCTTTTCCCCTGCCCAGATGGTACTTACCTATGGCTATTGGCACCAGAAGGTAAAATAGTAGGCTAAGTATCTGACCACCACCATCTAAGAGGTGGGGAAAAGGCTTAGAGCCTCTGGAGCTTAAGGAGCTGAGCCTAGATACCTCCCTGAAGGAGTAAGGATGGTCTTGCCTTGGGTCAGGGCAGGTAGCCTTGGTTCCATCCTGTGTATTCAAGCATGTGATGAGGAAGACTAGAAATACAGAAGCAGGGGCTAAAAGGCATTAAAGAACAGAGCTGAAATGAGTAATAGCCTGGCAGACAGCACGCACAGTGGCCTCCCTGCATCCCCAGTCTCTCACTTGCAGAGGAAACTTCTGCATTTCCACAAGACTGCCAGTTTCCTCTCTGTGGTCTAATTTTAACCACCTTGTCGTTACAGTGTGTGTCAGCCACCTGACCCCACTATGACCTCTGACCTTATGCCCCAGCTACTGCTCAGACTATAGAGAATTATGTAATGGATCCAGGACTTTCCTTTTTGGCATGAGACTGCTGCCACTGAATGGGTGGTGGTGGTGGGGGGGGGCGGGGAAGGAAAAGTAGTAAGGAGAGGAGAGAGGAGTTTGCAATGGTCCTTGGCTCACCTGGATGGTGAAAGGGCTACAGGAGCCCTAGTTCAATCTGTAGCAGAAACCTGCCCAGGAAAAGACAGTGCCTCACTGTTATATGCTTGGGCAAGTGGGAAGAAACACAGTTGTCATTAAGGCAGGCCCTGGGTGAGTACATGGCTCAGGAAGCAGTGTGATTCCCGGCCAAGAGGGAGAAAGGCCACATGTGTGGACGTGGGACTCCTGGAGGTGGGGATTTCCAGGGCACAGCAGGAGCCTGGGGTGCAGACATCCTGAGCCTGCCTGCAGCACATCCTTAGAGGTTCAATGGGAACTACCATGAAGAAAGACAAGCGAAAAGGAACTCCCACCCTGCTCCAGTTTTCATTTGCACACCTTTTAGAATGAACCCAATTTCCCTGAGAGTTTTATCTGCTATGGTCATTCATCCTTGCCTTTAAGAGGAATGGCACTTACTGTGATTGGTAAAAGAGTTCTGCTTCACTGAGGTATCTAAAAGGTCCAAAAAGGATTCTGTTTACATAGATAATTCACCCAGGTTTTGGAAGAGTGTCTTCTCTTCATTGTAATCCAACCAGCAGGGAGACCAACTAAGGTTGGATGCAGTATTCTTAGGTTTCTAAAATACAGTGTGGCAGTGAGAAAATATTCAAGGTATTTAGTAAACTAGGAATATAATGTATAGGGCTTGCCCAAAGGCACATGGAAGCCTGTTTCTAGCCTGTTGGGCTGGTTGTGAGGGTTTTCTGCCATGGGGTGAGAGGAATAAGCCTGGTGGAGAGAAAAACACAGCTCTCTCAACTCTGGAGTCCTACAGGAGGCTCGTGGGAATATTCTCCCATACAAAAGGGGTCTAGGAATTGAGTCAGAGAGGAACAAAACAACAGTTTAATATGGTAAGAGATATATTAAGAAGGAGAAAGATGGGTTGGAGAGATGGCTCAGTGGTTAAGAGCACTGGCTGCTCTTCCCGAGATCCTGAGTTCAATTCCCAGCAACCACATGGTGGCTCACAACCATCTGTAATGGGATCTAATGCCCTCTTCTGGTGTGTCTGAACACAGCTACATTGTACTCTTCGTGTGTGTGTGTGTGTGTGTGTGTGTGTGTGTGTGTGTGTGTATAATATCAATCTTTAAAAAAGGATGGAGACTTTCAAACCAACTCCTTTAAAAAGCAAACACCAAAATGATCTCCACTTAGCAATGAAGCCCCTGGGGTTAAAGGGTATATGTTCTCTGAAAAGGAGAGAGTACCTATGAAATTTATGATGTAATCTACACAGTAACCCCTTCACGACCATATTTTTCTATTCTGTATCAATTTCTAAGGCAGAGGATGTAAATGGTATGCCCATTACCTTTCGGGCAAACTTTTCTTGTTTCTGAGGAGAAAGTTGGGCATGACAGAGTCCCTTTGGATTGTCACAACAGCGCTGGACTAAGGCTGAGAGTGGGTGAAGGGCTGCTAGACTTTAGACCTTCTCAGTGTGCCTTTACAGCAGGCAGTCCTTGCCCTGGTGGATACTGTGTAGCCGACTACTAAGAACTCCGGGGCTAATGAACAAAATGTCTCACATGAATCATTCCTACTTTCAACAGAAAAGTCAGGTTTGAAAGAAAAGCACCTTAAGAAAGCCCCCTTCTGAATCCGTGAAGGTCATCTGAAGTGGCTCCCCATCAGCAGCAGGAACCAAAACCCTAAGCTTCAGGGCTCGGACTATCTATCAGATCATCAGGTCCACATAGAGCCAAGCAGAAAGGAAAACTGAAAGCTTGATGTGGAGAGATGATATGTGCCTGTTTTGTCCCAGCTCAGTTCCTTAGAGAGAACGTGAGCAGGTAATGAGGCAGGGGCAGAGGCTAAGAGGCAGGTTTCTGAGAAAAGTAGAAGAAACCTTTAGACTGACATAGGAGGGTTGGTCTACTGTCTGGGTTGTCTTAGGTGGGGAGGTAGACAATCAAGAATGGTGAAAACTGAGCAGAGGCCAACACAGGAACAGAAAAAAATGATGCTATTTTATGGAAGGTGGGGACAGCAAGAGAGAGAGGGAACCAAGCACCAGGTATCATAGACTGATGTAAGCTGAGTTCCAAGATGCAACACCTCACAGCAGCCCTGGGGAAGGGAGAAAACCTGGACCAGCCAGGAAATAGGAGGAAGGGTTGGAATGCTGACAGGCCTCTAGAGCAAACTCCTAAAGAAGAGGTTCAGTGTGCAGGATAGCTAGTTACTTTGCAACATTTCTTTCACTAAACATTTGGAATCAGAACTTGTACTGCCTGCCAGCAAGTTATACCACCCCACCTCCCCCTGGTCTTAAAAGTCCAGCTTGCTACTGCTACTCTGGTTAAAAAGAAAAGAGAGAGAAAAAAAAAATCACATGGGTTTTCCCCCTGCAAACTCAAGTTTACAGGTTGTTTTTCTTGTTTCTCTAAATGGAGCCAATTATTCTCACATTTGTTGAAACCTTCAATCAAGCTTTATAGCTTGTTAATTTTACAAAATGTCCTTAGAGCAAATAAGACGCAGACAGAAAAAGTGAAGTCTTGCTGAGATTATTAAGAAACCTTAAAATAGACTTCAAATCTACCACCAAGACTGGTAAAATATAGGCTCCTTGGCTGGCTGCTGAGGTCAATTAGCAATGGGTTAATTATCATCTTTAATGAGCCAAGCCTACAGGATTGGCTACAAGAAAATGAACTCACATTAATGTGTTTTCACAAAGCAGGGACTATAGCGATGTGAAACTTACCCTCACTAGAGACAAAGGGTGGAAAGCACACTTCTGTAGCAGCCAAGGGTGGGTCAGCTTGAGAAGGGGTCTGCCAATGAAAATTCAGACACAAGAAATAAAGAATCCCACACAGGGAATCCTCTGGAGCTGGGAGGACAGAGGAAATGGTTTATTCACATTCCTAGGGGGAGGGACTTCCTGGCAGGGAGCAGACTCTTAGAGGCAGGAGGGAAACTGGCCACAGGATACACAATCACGCTGAAGACAGTTTAGGACCAGGAGATACACACTCATAGCCTGAGTCAGAACAAACAGGTATAAAATGGAGAGAGGTCAGGGGTCAGTGAAGTGAGAGAAGCTGCACTTGAGTTGAGTGGCCAAGATGAAATGGAGAAAAAGCATGAGTCCTGTACCAGATAACATCTCTGATGACTAGGGGCATACAGTGTCCGAGGGATCAACTGATACAGCCTCCCTTTCCTGATCCCTGCCCCAACAACAGCTTCATCTCTATGTAATATGCCAAACATAGGCTACTTTTTGGTTACCTCTGATTACAATACCTAGATCTGTTTCTCCCTAGATCCTGTGTAGGCTAAGGGGGGGGGGGGGTCAACAGTCACAAGACAAAGTGCTAACAGCACTGGTCAACCCACAGGATTCTATGACTTGGCTCCCATCTCTGTTTCTTCAGAGATGGCAACAGCATTGTCAGCAGTCAGCAGGCACAGATGCTGTTCTCTACACCCATGCGCACACATATGCACAGCAGCAGGTCTCCTAAAGGCTGACAGGTGACAAGTGGAAATAGTTGGGTAGGAGTACTTAGTACCAATGAGGTTACTGATGACTCTATAAGGTGTGGGAACCTGACCACTGGAAGAGAGGTCCTAATGGCTACTTTGTAGCTGTGCCTCCAAGGACAAGTTCATTTCTCTAAGTCTCTGTTTGCTCAAGTTGTTTCTGAGGTGCAGAAAGTATAATGCAGAGCAAACATTTCAAGGTGCCTGGCCCAGACGTGCTTAATAAATGAGTGCTTGTTATTGTTTTTCTTCCTCTCTGCTTCATTCTTTTCAGAGGGGTCTTATACCACTGAGAGGCTTAGAAGCCAGACTCAGGCAAGGCAGAGACAAGGTTGGAGCACAGACCAGAATGCTCACCTGGCTACTGACATTGCTGTTTAAGTATTCATTCACAATTTAGATGCTAGACTTAAGTCACTGAGCAGATCAGGTGGTGGAGAAGGCCTGGCCTCTCTTTAGTAGTCCTTTCTCTCTTATTCACCAGAGACCTGGAGCTAACCGAGAGAATACATGCATTCTACAAAACTCTGAGGAAGACCTAGGGACTTTTGCAAGCACACTGCTAGTAATACAAACTGTCAGAAATAAAACCCTGCCTTAAGAAAAAACCCTGGCCCCTTCACAGTGGTAGCTTAGCCTTAAATAAGGCTCAGTAAGATCCTTGCCCCAGGTATCCAGATAGAAAAATAATGATGAGAAACACCCTTTATGGAATTTTCAACCCACCTGAATTTCCTGATCTTTTCAGCTAGGAGCCTGATCTTCCCAGGGCAGAATATGGCTTGCTCTTCATGAACTGTTTCCTCAAGGAAAGAAACTATTCTCTCCTCTCTGATCTCTGAGCTCCGCTGTTCCAGGCAAGGTGTACTCTGATCAGCTAGGGTACTGTAGACGGCAGGCAGGCTATAGGCAGCAGTAGCTTGGGCTACAGTCCAATCCTGTTTCCCCTGCAGAGCACTCCAGAGCAACCACCCACATTGGCAAGGGTTGGGGCGGAAACTGGCACTGCCAACACAAGCCTTTCAGGTCTGGCTGGCTTCAGCTGGTCTGAAACCTGGAACACAGGCACTGGGCCCTCACTTACTGAACCAGTAGGGGAGGCTGCAAGCTCAGCCCCTGGGGATGAAAGTATTCATCTGTCTTAATCTGTTTCCACACTGACTGTGAGTTCTGGGCTAGAATCACAGCATCTCAGGATTTAATCAAATGGTTCTCAACCTGTGGATTTAGGGGGTCAAACTATCCTTTCACAGGGGTTGCCTAAGACCATTTGCATATCAGATATTTACATTAGAATTCATAACAGTAGCAAAATTCCATTTATGAAGTATCAACAAAAATAACTTTATGGTTGGGGTCACTATAACATGAGGAACTGTGTTTAGGGGTCACAGCATTAGGAAGGTCTATGTACAAAGACCCTGACTCAACAAAACAATATATATGCCTGTTTTAAAAGTATCACCAGGCTGGAGATATGGCTCAGCAGTTAAGAGTACTGACTGCTCTTCCAGAGGTCCTGAGTTCAATTCCCAGCAACCACATGGTCACTCACAACTGATCTGATTCCGTCTTTTGGTGTGTCTGAAGACAGCTACAATGTACTCATGTAAATAAAATAAATCTTTAAAAAATAAAAATAAAAAAATAAAATTAAAATTAAAATAAAAACAAAACCACCAGCCGGGTGGTGGTGGCACACGCCTTTAGTCCCAGCACTTGGGAGGCAGAGGCAGGCAGATTTCTGAGTTTGAGGCCAGCCTAGTCTACAGAGTGAGTTCCAGGACAGCCAGAGCTACACAGAGAAACCCTGTCTCGAAAAAAAACAACAACAACAACAACAAAAACAGCCATGCAGTGGTGGCATATGCCTTTAATTCCAGCGTAGGGGAGGTAGAGGCAGGTGGATCTTTGTGAGTTCAAGGACAACCTGGGCTACATAGAAAGACCCTGTCTCCAAAAGCAAAAACAAACAAAAACATTTGAAAAAAAAAAGTACTGTAATTAGGACCAGAAAAGAGAAACAAGCATCGGCCTGTACACAATGAAGGGACAGCACATAGCTATTAGATTTCTGTAGGACTCCTTGCTACAATGAAAGTCTTGTGAAATCAAGGATTGTTGTTTACCTTGTTCTGTCTGAGGTGCTCAGGATGTCTAGCATAGCTCCTGTCATGAGATCTAAGTCTTTCAGAAAGATTTATAGGTAGTAGCAGGGCAGGACAGATTAAAAACCTATTGCCCTCTTATGAAGAAAGACCTTAAAATCAAGCAGGTACTTCAGAGACTGAGCCAGGAGAATCATGAACATGAGACCAAATTATATTACAGAGAAAAACTCTATCTCAAAGGGAGGAGAGGAAGGAAGGAGTGGGGAAAGAATGAAGGAAGTTACTTTTACCAAGCTTAAAGGAAAATGAAGGGATGAAGTGATTGCATAAAGGCAAAGTCATTATAGCCTGGAGAATCAACTGTAAAATTTGCCAAGTCACAGAAGGAGCAAATGGCGGTAGAGGAAGGGGTCATTGCCTGAAGCCTGGAGTCAAGGGTTAGGAAGTAATAGAAGTACAGTAGTGGTGATCCATGTGGAAGTCAGGAGTGCATAGAATAGGGAAGCAGTGAGATTAGAATTTGTTCATAGCTAAGGGAGGTCTCTGTCCTGGCTTTTTCACGACCCATCACCTGAAAGGCATAAAGCATCAGTGTATTAGGTCACTATATCTGTAAGGCATATATCATCTTTTGAGGAAAGAGGATTAAGAATTCTTTTTTTTTTTTGGATTAAGAATTCTACCTACCAGAATGCTATAGGTAATTGAATCTCTTGTTCTACCTAGTATGAATGTGATTTTAGGACAGTTACTTGTTAAGTTAACCAAGGTGGCCTTGAACCTGCTATCTTGATAAAGGACCTAAACTTCCAATTCTCCTGTCTCAGTTTGAATAGCTGGGACAACAGGCATGCACTGCAGCACATCTGGCTTACTTTCATCATATGCTACTTCTACTGTAGCTAGCTGAGTATTTTTTAGATGGAAATGTATCATCTGAGAAAGTCCTAGTCTCTCTCAAGTTAATGCCATCCATAAACTTGGCCAGTTTGCAGATACTTTTCAGTATTTCTCTCTCATTATGATGCCCTGATTATTTCCTCCTAAGATTCTTGAGGACATGTATGTGTATATGGGTATATAAAGTAAAATCTACTTGTGGGTGCTTTGGCAACATAGATGATATGACGCAGGACATTGAACACTAGGATGAACACATGGTGGGCAGGTGGTAGCCTTAGGATAATTCCAGAAGTCATAAAGGAGAGGGTGGTAGCCACACTGTGCACATGCACCCTAAAGTTATAAGTGCAGACCACTGGCCCACTCAGAAGTGCTCTTCTGCTAGGGTGCTGCTTGTGGAGGAGGTGCAGTCCCAATGAGTGACAGGCGCTTTCTGCTAGGCAGCCTACAGAGGTCTAATGTGAAAGAGCCCTCAAGAAGCAGAGCTCTCTGGACATGTCTTACCTTGTCTTAACTGGAGGCTGCAGATGCAGGGCAAGACATGACGCACAATGCATTGAGATGAAAGGTGAGGCTTAATGGCTTTTCCCTTTTCCTTTTGAATACTGGGATTGGGATTGGATTCATGGCCATATTCATGCTAAGTACCACATACTACATGTTCTACTACTATGTTATACTCCTAGTGTTCAATGTCATACGTTGAAAAGAAAGCCAACTAACCAACTGAACCCCATCACTATCTGGAGATACTCCATAACACATTTAAAAATATGGACGGAGAAATTCCCTGAGATTAGTGCTGAGGTAGTAAGCCATTTTAAATTGGGTCAGTGTTAAGTTTAGTCCTGACTCTAATATGATCTATTATGTCTTAGAAAGAAGATATACTATGCTAAAAAATGTCTGTCAATAATTTGGGATAAGGTATGAACAAGGTAGTCAGGTCTGGTAGCACATGTACTTGGGAGACTGAGGCAGACAGATCTCTCTGAGTTTGGGGCCAGCTTGGTCTACACAGCACTAAATTAATTAGTATTCCTGAAGTTAAGTTCTTGGAATATGCATTTTTTTATGAATTGTATTTATCTTTTTATTTTATGTGTATGAGTGTTTGGATGGCAGATATATGCACAGCACACATGTGCCTTGGTTCCTGCCAATGCCAGAAGAGAGCACTGGATCTCTTGGAATTGGAGATATAGATGGTTATGAACAGTCCTATGGATTCTGGAACCAAGTCAGGCAGGGTCTTCTGTAAGAGTAGTAAGCACTCCTAGCTGCTGAGCCATCTTTCCAATGCCAGATATATGCACATGAAAACATTTATTTTTATTGCATATATGGCTATTTTGCCTGCATGTACACTTGCTATGTACACCAGGCTGGCCTTGAACTCACAGAGATATGCCTGTGTCTCCCAAGTGCTGGGATTAAAGGTGTATGCAACACCACACCTGATTAATTTTATTTTCTGTACACTGGTGTACATACACGTCTGTGTGTGAGTGTTGGAGCCTCTGGAAGTGGAGTTATAGACACTTGTGAGCTGCCAAGAGTGAGCCAGGGTAAGAGCTAGTGCTCTTAACCCCTGAGTTATCTCTCCAACCCTGGCTTATTGTATTTTTATCATAAATGTATAAGATATGTATACATATACTTCAGGATATGTATATATGAAGGTGTCTTCTAAGGCAGATATCCCGGAGTTGGAGTTACAGGCTGTAAGTCACCTCTGGAAGAGTAATAATACCCACTCGACCACTGAGTCATCTCTCTCCCTCCACTTAAGAATTACTTTAAAACATTATTTTCTTTAAATGTTAACAAATTCAGATAAATTGAAATCATGTAACTTTTCTCATCATAATGCAATAAAAGTTAAAAAAACATTATTTTCATCTTGTGTATTTATAGTGTGTGTTTCTGCATATGGAGGTTAGACTTGATATTTCATGTCTTCTATTGCATTTTCTATTTTTTCCTAAAGGCATGGTTTCCCATTGAACACAGAGCTCAATGACTGGCTAGACTAGCTGTTTAATCAGTTTTGGGGCTCCATTTGTCTCTGTCCCATCCCCCTCCTCCCCCACACTAGGGTTAAAGATATTAAGCCATTTGGCTTTTACTTGGATGCTGGGGATCTAAACTCAGGCTTTATGTTTGTAAGGTAGGCACTTTACCAACTCAAGCATCTTCCCACTTATCTTTAAAAAGAAGGTCTCATATCGCAGTCTGGTCCTGATTTTGTTATACAGACCAAAGATGAACTCCCAAATGTTGAGATTATGTTTGTATGTGTCTGTGCATAAGTGGGCTCATGGTTGTACACATGTATATGAAGGCCAAAGGATGAACCATTGGAAAGATGGTTATAGTGGTGTGTTTGTATGTGTGTGTGTATGTGTGTGTGTGTGTGTGCTTGTATGTATGTGTGTACCCATCCTTATAAAAGACAGAGGATGGCTTTGGGCATCCTGCTCTTTTACCCTTACTCCTTTGAGATGGGGTCTTTCACTGAGCCTGGAGCTAGGCTGCCTCTGCCATCCTTCTGCTTCCTACGGCTTTTCATATGTGTTGTGGGGATTCAAATAAGTCCTTATATTTGTGCAGCAAGTGCTCTTACCCTCTATACCATCTCTCTACCCTCTGATTAATTTTGGAAACAGGGTCTTTCACTGAACACAGAATATACAGATTTAACTAGACTAGTTCAAAATTACTGTTTTAAAGGCTAGAAGGTTAGTGAAGCATGGTGGCTTATTCCTGTAATCCCAGATCTTGGAAGGCTGAGGCAGGAGGATCACTATGGATATGAAGCCAACCAGGACTACATATTGAGACCATGTCTCAAAACAAAACCAACAACAAAATAATTAAACGAAGAAACAGAGGTTAGAAGATTATGTGAAAATAATCACAAAATTTTAGTCTATCTTTCAAAATACAACTCTATTTTTAGCTAAGGTGTATATGCCCTTAGCTGGGTGGTGGTGGCACACACCTTTAATCCCAGCACTTTGGAGGCAGAGGCAGGCAGATTTCTGAGTTCGAGGCCAGCCTGGTTTACAGAGTTCAGTTCCAAGACAGCCAGGGCTACACAGAGAAACCCTGTCTCAAAACCAAAACCAAAACAAAAAAACCAAAAAAATCCTTACTTCTTATGGTATAGGAATGGAACCTAGATTTAAGTTGTGGGAGGCAAATACTTTGCTTGGCTACATGCCTAGCTCACACCTTACTATTTTTCAATTTAATTTATTATTATTATTCTGTATGATGCAAGTGCCACAATGTACATGGACATTGGACAGAGGACAAGTTTCAGAAGTTAGTTTCCTTCTTTCAAGTAGGATCTGGGAATTGAACTTGGTTATCAAGTTTTTGCCTCAAAGGTATTTATGGCTGGGCTTTTGCTCTTCTCCATTACTCTCTCCCTTCTCCCTTCTTCCCCCTCTCTCCCCTCCCCACCCACTCCCTCTTGTCTCCTATGCTAGCCTCCTTAATAGCTGAGAAAACAGGTATATACCATTGCATCCAGTTCATACTTTGTACTTTTCTTTTCTTTTTAAGAGTTTTTATTTATTTATTATATGTAAGTACACTGTAGCTGTCTTCAAACACACCAGAAGAGGGTATCAGATCTCGTTAGAGATGGTTGTGAGCCACCATGTGGTTGCTGGGATTTGAACTCAGGACCTCCAGAAGAACAGTCAGGGCGCTTAACCACTGAGCCATCTCTCCAGCCCTTTCTTTTCTTTTTAAAACTGATGTATTTATCTTTTATTTTATTTTGTTGCTTTACCTGTATGTCTGTGTGAGGGTGTGGGATCCCCTGGAACTAGGATTACAGACCTGTCATGTGGGTGCTAGGAATTGAATCTGAGTCCTCTGGAAGAGTAGCTCCCTATACTTGGCATTTTTGATGGCACTTTTATGATCTTGAAAATCCTCAGCTAGTCTGGCTAGCCAGCTTGCTCCCAGGACTCCCCATCTCTGCTTTCTGAGCATGGAATTATTTGTGGGCCACCATGTCCACCTGGTATTCACATGGCTTCTGGGGAGCCAAACTCCAGTTTTCACACTAAATAGCAAGGACTTTAGCCTTGGCCATCTCTCCAGCTCTTGTTATAGATTTCTAGAAGCATTAATTCCTGGTGCACTCCACTAGTGCAGCTGGCATGGTAGAGGAGGTCTGGGGAAGACACATCATACTCTATGAATCTGGGCAAATTACTAAACCTTGCCTGAGAAATGCTGATGGTGCCAAAGCTCTCTCCAGAATCCTTTACTAAAAAATTGTTTCTTGTTCCTGGGCATGGTAGTTCTAAGCTGGAAAGATGAACACTATGAATTCTAGGCTAGCCTGAGCTATAGAGCAAGACCTTGTCTCAAAAACCAACATAGGCACTCGAGAGACGGCTTAGCAATTAAGAGCTTTTATTGCTCTTGCAGAGGTCCAAACTCATTTGGTTCCTAACACACTGGGTGGCTTAAAACAGTATGTTAGACCACTTCCTGAGAATCTGATGCTCTCTTTTGATGTCTGTGGGTACCTGCACTCACATGGTACACAGAAACTCACTCAGATACAACATATATACCTAAATTTAAAAAAAAAAAA